>JAHLJT010002630.1:61938143-61958644 GCA_031308135.1 Acheta domesticus
TAAAATATTTTTCTGTGTCAAATCTTCAACTATTGCTGTGTTAATTTAACTTTAACAATCCTCTATAATTATTAGACGAATCAGTTACTGGTATTAAGTAGCGGAAGATACAATTAGTTATTTTCTTGCTTGAATTTATTCAATGGTTCTAAACTCTATACGAATGCTTCGTACTCGTCGCCCGAATACCGATTACCCGAAAACCCCATTACACGAAAAATAACATTACAACTTCGGGAAAAAATGCATTATCTCACATACAACATCTAGAATAAGAAAAACGTGATAAAATAATTAAATGAATGTCATCTAAATCCACCTGCGGTGGCACTGGAGGCATCGAGTACCTCGTAAGCCTGGAACCAGAAAGCAAAACCAAAGTTAAAACCAGTCTCAAAGCTAAATCAAGTGCCTTTCAGCTCCCAAATAACATGGTGAATGCCATTACAATGGCGCGCTCTCCTGTAGCATCTCACAGGAACTACGTAAAATACGAACTGCTCCCAACGATACTTAAAACGTGCGTGGCTGCTGCATATGTTCGCGAGTATCAATCAGGGCGTGAATATTACAAAAGATAGCGTCGATGTTCGCGCTTTCTTTAGCGGTTTCTTCCCATTACAGTATTTGACTAATTGCGAGGGTATGATTTCGTCACTCACGGTTGGATCACTTGCCGTCCACCAATCGAGATATATGATGTCATTCGTCGCGTCTCGGTCTTCTGGTAGAGAAGTGATAATTTGTTCTTAAATGCGGACAGAAAATTCTAAGAAATATCCAAAAACGTGTGCTGCAAACGTGTAGTTCCTAAAATTGCGATCTTAGAGAGTAGACGAAGAATTAAACCAATGACACTAAAATATATCTATCTAGGTGGCGTTGATTAAACTCCATTACCCCGTAGTTATTTTTCAGCCCACGACACCATTTATGTTCATGTTCGAAAACAAAAAGTAAACATATAGCTGTATTAAATTCTAACTTTTCCCGTCATCCAAGTATTTTACGGCGACTGTAAATTTGAAATTAGATAGTTACCAGTTCATATCGCATATGGAGATAGTATACAAGGCTATTAAGTGTTGGGAATTAAAGCTCCTACAATTTATTGGTAAGTCCAACGCCAAATATTGTAAGAAAATATCTGAACATAGCAACACATGAAAGAAATGAACAGTAAAAGAAAGTTTCAACACATGAAATTAGTTTTAAGACAGTTTACAGCGTCAGCGACGCCACATTCAACTAGTTATGATAATTGAATATTTAGAAGACATTTTCGTATTTCTCACAAATTAGCCAATTTTTAGACGAGGAAGTTGGCGAGTCAGTCTGTAGTTGTCCCAAGGGCACTAGCGCCATCTATAATAGTACTCTCCAGCTTTGTCCTCGGTTTTGATGGAGAGTTAAAAAGCGCTGGCTAAAACTATTTTTGAGAAGTTGTCCAGTGGTATAAGGAACAAGAAAAGCAAGTATGGCGACCTGTAAATGTCAGTGTTGCGCTGCACAATTTTTTAAATATGTGAAGAAAACTATGCCTTTGGGGAATGAGTGTACAATTAATTCTTCTTGTATATTGTTCATTAGATAGCCAAAGTGTGAAGAAGTATGTCTTACCGATGTGGCGTGTCAAAGTCTCTATTATATTGAATTCAAAGTGGCATTTTATGCCCCCTTGGTTAACGAGTTCAAATCTAATTTTCTGGTCCAATGGCAGAAAATTCTTTTTCATTTTCGATTATGACCACGCCATAGCGTTTAGTCGCCTCCATGTAGCTACCATACTGATTCGAATGTGTCACTAGGTCATGTATCATGTGTACACACCAGAGAAAAATATTTTCCCATTGATTTTAATGTCTACAATATGAGGCTGTAATTGCCACATATTGTATGCCTCGAACGTGAGAGAGTATCCTCCAAAGTTAGAAAACTTACAAGAGTGATGTATAATGTGATGTACGAAAAATATTCGTATATCAGAAACAAAAAGAAAGGTAAAAACACTGAAGTCAAAAATGACTACATCCTAATCTATAGTGGACGAGGTAAAGATAGAAGACCTAAAGCCCCCGTAAGAACCCTCTTACAAAAAAAGGATTAGCACTGTATTGAAGAAATAGATCATATCAACGAAGGATTACTTAGAACAAAAATGCAAGTAAATAAAATTCGAATACATATTATTAGCGTGTATGCTCCAGATACGGACAAGCCCAGAGAGAAGCGAAGAGCCTTTTAGGAAGATATCGATTTAATCAATAACTTCATATCGATATATTGTTGTTATATCGATTGCGTACCTAAATCGAACGGAATCTCCATGGTGGAAAGAGATGTGTGGGTTCTTCCAATTTCTTTATTTGCCTCTACATCCTGAATTCTTTGACAGTTACCACAGATAATGTGTTCTTCCGTTCGTAATGGTACTTCATATCGGTTTTAAAAAGTTATCATAAAAGCTATTTTATGATACAATTGTAATCATTCATCTTTTTACTCTTATATATTTATATTCATGCGTAGCAAGTTTGTGTTTCAGACCAAAATACCACCGTTTGCATCTGAAATTAATAGGTACAAATTCCTAGTAATTTCCAGCTTGAATTTTTGCCCGCTTAATCTTTGCATTTTTCAATTCCTGATAAAGAGATAATTTATAACACAGGTAAATATAATAACATTTCTTTTCGAAGGATAGACAAACGGTGACCATAGGTATTCACGGTTTTACAAATAAAAGTTTGGTTGCAAGTATTTTAACTTGACGGAGCAAATGACAAAGTCTGTTTAAAAGGATTCATAATATGACGGAAGCTTGAGAAAGCTGAAAGCTGTATTTCCGTTTGCTAAAATGCGTGACTACAAAATTGAATTTACACATGACATATCAATATTTTACATCGTCTCCCTTCCGGAAATAATGCGGAAATTAACAAAGCAGCATCTCAGAGACTCTGTTATGTATATGGAGGATAAAAGTTACCACATACTTTTTTCTGGAGACACTTTTTTGGTGTGTAATGAAACAAAATCCATTAACGTTATTTCTGCAAATATAATATGTTATTTAAATCTTTCCAAATCTTTACACTTGTATTTTGAAATTTTAACTTTACAAATAATGTCACTCAACTACGAATAATTTGGAAACTTTTTAAAAATATATTAATTTGAATACAGTGGAATTTCATATCAAACGCCCTATGACTGATGCCTTTATTAATAGAAAACTATTTTGCAGATCATTGATATACATTTTACATTCATTTCTCTTCAGTGAATTTATCATTGTCCTTTTGAAAAGTTTTATCACGTGTACATCGAATTTGGAAATTCTAGAACTTCATGTTTTCGTAATAAAATAATTTATACTAACTCTACAGGGTTCTTACTCAAGAAGCTCTAAGATTTGAGTTGCATTGAGATTGTGGTGCATTTTTTTCATCAGCTTCATACTAGGTTGAACTCAAGCACTGTCTTTAGAATAAATCTAGCGACTTACTAGAAGAAATCTAGTAGATTCTGATTAGAAGTTTTCCGTGGATTAATTACAGGTGAATGCTGGAGTATCACCCTAACGAAGAGAACACTGACCGGAACAATCTTCCTTTCTTCATCATCTGCCCCTTCTCCATTACACAATAACTCACATGTATACCTCATCTCATACACCACTATACGACCACACATAATATGTAGTCACGGAGTAAAAGTTCTTAAGTCAATTTTTGGCAATAATGGGTTAAGTACTGAAACTACAAGTTAAGTATATTTTATTTTTAGTAAAACGAACGAATTCAATTGTCTCCTTAAAGAGTAGTACAAAGCGTTGGGAAATAGCGTTGAGCGTAGGAAAAAGCGTTGGCTCAATAATCTAACCCTTGTTTTCTCCAGACTAAGATTTGGGACTTAATAACTTTAACCTCATGACCACAGATATAGTGTCCCAGTTGACACCAGTTGCAGGAAAATTCCTGCCAGACAAAATGTATATCGGTGACTCATTTGTGTTTCAATGGGTACAATCCCTAGATGCAGAGTAGCGCATTCCATTGTTACCTTGAGACCTCCATTTTACATCTAGTTCTCCGGAGAATTGGAACTGTGTGGTATTCTGTGTGTTGAGAAACACGAATCTATCTTAAACTAATATTAATATCCTTAAAAATATCAATATTGTCACCAATTGTTACCATTTCTGTTCAACTTCTGAATTCTGCTTGATCGAGTAAGAAGATATAAAATGGCGGTGGTTGCGTTACGCTCTGTATCTAGGGACTCTACCTGTGGGGGAGGAGCTCCGCCATAGTCCGGCTATAATACAATCGGGAGAGGTGGCCCAGTGCATCACCTGATGTTACAGTAGCGTTTCTGACCGGGAGGTCCTAGGTTTGAGTCCCAACGGCGCGCCGCGGTGGCAGGATTTTCGACACTAGCTTGTCCTCTTGGTCGAGTTCAGCCGCTGTCTGTAGAGGAATTCTGGCTACCGACTTCTCTGATCGGTAGTTTGACGTAGTTCTCCAATCAACAGGAGGCGAATATCGGAGCAGTACCCTGAACAAACGGGCCATGGACCGTACTCCTGTCCTTCCTCTTCCTTTTCCAATTCTCACTTCTTACCACTTACACACACAAGCACTACACTGCCACACATGCCAGAAGACTGGTCGGGGCTTAAAGCTTGGGCGGTAGGGCGGTGCCCTGTTGGTGGGAACTGGTTGGGAAAAACTCCGCCAGTCGACGGTAGGTCGGCGCCGGATCTCACCATCCAGCGGCAGATCACAGCCACCTTCCAATGAAAGAATGCACTACAATTACGATACTCATGACTTCGGTAGTTGACACGCCCCTAATCACTAACAATCAATCAATAAATCAATCAATCCTGCTCTAATATGCACTATACTCAAGAAACTAATCACCAAAATAAAGTTCCTGGACACAGGAAATCTCTCATCGTAGGGTTGGGCCGTACTGCGAGAACGCGGGTATCAGGCGTGATGTGATTTCCAGCGCCATCAGATTGATTGATTTTATTCATTGTTCTTTCCGGCTACGTGTACTGCTCGGGTCGTTTGTACCGTTAGTGTGGTCAATGTTTTCATGTCTAGTGCTGGCTGTGTTCCTCCGTAGATAATGAGATCCGGCGCCGAGCTACGCGTCACCTGGCGTGATTTTCCCCAACCAAGTACTCCCATCAGCGGGGCACCACCCCAACCAGGATACGTCATAAGCTCCCGACTGGCGTCCTGTCATGTGTGGCAGTGAAGAGCATGAAAGTATAGTGCCAGTTGGCGTAAGTAAGGGGAGAAGATAGGGGAAGAGAAATAAAAGATCTGTAGCTGTCTAAAGATCTGTAACTGTCATTTGTTAGGCATTCGCCTGGTATTGATCGAATAATCTAATGATCATAGAAACCGGCCGTTGGAATTTTCTTCCAGATAGCGGCTGAATTGGCATTGGCTAGTATCGAGCGAAGTGGCTCAGGGCGGAACGTCCTGCCTTCGCTGTCGGGAGGCTTGGGTTCAATCCTAGTGCCGTCCTTCCTGGCCAGGGTTATTGTGGTTTTCCTCGGTCATAAAGGCAAATGCTGGGTTGGTTCCAAAATACCACGACCATCTCTCTTCACCATATCACCTTATAATTCACAGGCTGGCAACCAACTGCTTTGAATATCGTCTAAAGAGTATCAATGGTTTATTTGCATTCGTTTTTTATTATTTTTTAATATTAAAAAAATCAACACTTTATAATATTCAATAATTTATATTAGACAAGCACAATTATAGTACATTTTCAAGTACAACTATAGTTCGCAAATAAGAAATATTCTGAAGATAGTATGCAAAAAAATACTCTGAAGATAGTTTCATTAATGAATTACATTGCAGTGTTTTCCCTGTGCTTAAACTTACGTACGTATACGTAAAATATCTGTTGAATTCTGTCTATATATAGTTTGTGAATAAGTCTCTGTAGATCCCAACAAGGGACTTCACGTGCCATTATAGGATGAACAGGAGATGACATTTCTTTCGCGTTCACGGAACTCTTCTTTAATGATCTCATTGCAAAATGTAAACTTCATCGTCCTTCTTGTTACTTGGTTAATTTAACTTACTATCAAATTGATTACGATGTTACTTGCACAACGATACCCGAGATATGAAATAATAATTAGTTGCAAGTAATTAAGATCCAGGCCAAAATTGTACATTTCGATTCGTTATTTTCCATACCATTTAATTCATTCGAATATATCAAGTGTTCTAAGCCCTGCTGGGAAATATTTTCATTGTCTTTTGATTTCATAACTCGATATTACGCGCAATCATCAACAAAAAAACGTACATTCGAACTTATGTTATTTGAGAGACCATTTTAAAAATTTTATGAAAAGGAAAAGCACTTTTACACTTCCTTATGGAAAGGCTGAAATTTTTATCGTCGATATTTGAAATTGCTAATATTACAGATACAAACTGAATTTCTCCGATTTCACATTCGAGTATACGCAAGAACCAACATAATTACAAGAAAATTGAATCGAGACGTGATAACAAGAAAATTGACACTTTAGACTTGATATACATGCCCAAATATTCCATTCTATCCCATCCTAAACTTACAATTCAATATTAGGAGGACGGCACACGTCATTTTGACGGATGACCTAATTTATCTAAAATTTTCGACAATATATGTGATTTATAAATTCAGCATTTTGTGACTTTTAATATTTGATCACAATATACATATTTAAAGAACTAGTGGTGCTACAAAATAGCGCAGATGTTCCGTATTAGTTTTCTATTCCCTTTGGTCTCGGCTAGCTACTCGTATTCAACCTTGCCATATACTTGTGCCAGCTGCCATCTACTCATATCACCGCCCAAACTACAGTTTTTTGACATTTAAAAAAATACAGTTTCATATCAATAGAATGAAATGAATATAGAAATAATCTTTTAAGGATATTAAGAAACAGTAAAGCATTGTCGTAAATGGAAATTTTCTTTGAAAAATTTGGAGCCGTTTTTAAGAAAATGTGGTTAGAGCGATACTGTAAATTCGAAATTTGAAGCTCATTTTCAAGGAAAATGTTTAAGTTTCCGAAAACAATATTTATAAGTCATTTGAATTACATCAACTCACAAATAGAATAGGTTACAAATTGTTGAAAATGTGCGTATTAACGGTGTGAGAGATCTTTCCTAAAGTTACATTTGTGCAACGGGTGATCAATTCGGAATCTGTACCGAAATTCTCTTCTCTCTCCAGATTCCTGTCTTCGTGAGGAATTGAGAATCGTGTAAGGACAACCTGAGGGAGAAGAATAGTTTTGGGACTGAACATGGAAAAACGAAATTAAAAAATAGGAACAACGTATTTCCGCTACAGAAATAGAGATAAAATGTATAGAAATGCAAAGAATTTAAATTGATGGGGGTGGAAGTACTATATCACTTCAGAGTTAAATTTGAAATAACGCAATTTGTGTCACATTCCCTATTACAATAAGGAATACCAAAATTTCTGCATTACTCTGTTATTTGTTATGTTCTTTCTTACAAAAACACGAACTGAATGACTAAACGCAAAATAGATGCCTCAATGTTTGCCTATAAAAGACTATTAGATCCAAGAACTTCAATTATACTATCGTTCGGACACTGGTGGATCAGATTTTGAAAAAAAGTAATATTACAGCATGAGCTACATTATTTCTGCCTGATATTAATTGGAGAAGGAAAACGTAACTAAACCTACATTACGTAGATTTAACAATTATAATTAGTATATTTCGACATCTAAATGGCTTCAGTGTTCGAGGTGTCACATATTACACTTTCCACAGTGCACAGATGTAGATTCGATTTGCAATGGAAATGGAAAAAGAGAAAGGAAATCGTAAATAAGATCAGACTTGAGAGCGAGAGTCAAGCGAGAAAAAGAAGTCTTGAATGTTCAAAACAAATGCGACAGTAACTTTTCCTACTTTGCCTCCACAGTACTAGAATCTGGAATGCTGTAGTCGAAACTCGTTAGATAAATATTACTTCGGTCGTGCCATTCCCTGCCTTCTAACAATTTTGGCTTGAAGGAAGGCAGTCGAAAGCTTTTGCCGATATACAGTGGGATGAACGCCAAAAGTCGAAAAGCAAGGCACAAATTTAAAGGATTAAAAACTAAATACATTATTTTCAATATTTTGGAAAATACAGAATAATAAAAGGTAAATTCTTTTTAAGCGTATATTATTAATTTAAATTAAACTGTATTTAGTTAGACTTCAAATATATAATTCTCTTAAGTTTTCAATACGCAAGTATTGATAAAGTTTCATTTATTGTGTAAATAGTATTTTCCTATATGTTGCAATATATAAAACAATTTCGAATAAAATGTGTGAATCCAACTATCCGTAAATTGTTAAATTTATACTATAATTACAGCAAACCTACTAACGTTTATCAAAATTCTGCATGAACTATTGGTTCTTGAAAGGTTTTCTCATTCCCACACATAATACATTTGAAAATTTCCGACACCATTTTAATCCTGGGTGCGCTGTCACTTGCTTTCAGTGTTTTGATTACTTTGAATAATTTTTCTTCACTTACTTTGAGTGTAAAATTGCAAGAAAACTAATTGACTAATGGATGTTTTCGGGCGCGTCAACGGCTACGGTCAATAATCCCAATATTGCATTGAATGAATTTGTACCTTGAGGTGGCGGTTTTCCTCCTCGTCAGACGTCGACTTGTACATCGGCTTGCGGGATTTTCCTCAACCAAGTGTCTCCCACCAGCGCGGCACCGCCCCAGCCGGGACAAGCTCTAAGCTTTCGACCGGTCTCCCAGTATGTGTGATAGTGTAGTTCATGTGTGTGTAAGGGGTAGGATAGGGCAAGAAAAGGGAAGAAAAGATTGCGCGCGGTCCGTTGCCCGTTTAGTATGGTATTGTCCTGGCATTCGCTTGATATTGATCGGAGAAACCACTGAAAACTACCGATCATAGCAGCCGGCCGGTAGAGTTCTCCTCCAGACAACGGCTAAATTTGATCTATCTAGTTAATATCGAATATTCGATACCATCAGGACTCGAATATTGAAAAATACGATTGGTCGCAGAGTTGCGGCAATGCTGTCTCTGAGGTAAACTCATTCGGTCCAATTTACAATAATATAATTTGATTGTAACTGAGGTATAATTTTATAATGTTTTAATAGATTTTATAAAATTGCTTAATTCAGCCTCATTGACCATATGCGTAAAACTTTTTGAGAATCTCAAACTTTGTATTAATAGTGGGTGGACTTTTCAGTTTCGGAGAACGAGGTTGGCCCCACTGTGAGGGCAGCGGAAGGCTACGAAGTCTTGGGAGATATATGTGGCTATCGGTTGTTACGCCTTGCGCGGCATCTGTGCACCCTCTGCTCGGTCGATTGCAGCGGGCGCAGCGCCATTTCGTATTCTGCCGGCGGCCATTTTGTCTTTGGGTTTATGGCGCATTCTCTCTGTCGGAAGGGTTCGACGCAAAGGAAGCGTTTATGACCATGGGTGGTGGTCGGTGCCGCTCATAGCTCATAGGCTATGTGGGTGTTAGGGATGCGAATTTAGCCCCGAATATGCCCAAGTTCTACAAGCTAATTTGCTGAGGAAATTAAAAAATATTACCTACAATATTGTTATTTACGAAATTTGTTTTGTGATATATCATATTATAAGACGATATTTGAGGATTATGAAACGTAACTCTCGCATCGAGAATAATAACCAATCTAGTATTATAATGAGATATTATGTTGGGAATGACATACTATTTTATACCTTTATAAACATTTCAATGCGCTATAATTTTCCTTAATACTCATCTTGCTTAAGGGACATAGTAGCGACGACAATAGTTAATTTCTATTATAGCACTTGCGTTCTAAAGTACGTACTACATAACTGATAATAGTGGATCATGTATTATTAAAAACCCTACGTCCTAATATTTATTATTTAGTAACTGATTTGAGCTTCTTAACGTTCGACATTAGATAACCAAAAAGGATAAAATAAATGAAGTATTTTTCGTTATTCAACACCTATGAGATTTTCTCCTCATAAAATGTCTCTCTTTCGCGACCCGGGCGATGTATATATCTTTGAGTTTTGGCTTACCACTCTCAGTCTGAGTTTGTACCAAATTGCACGACTTTGATGTGTATTGGTATGCCGATCAACGGGGGAACAAACGATTTTCGAAGTGCTGGCTTTTTAGAATCCTGGTTTGTTGATAAAAGCTACTTCCCTTGATACCTTTAGAGATGCCCAAAGAATAGCCCTCTCTCTTGGTAGTTTTAGCCGAGATCTCGTGGTAATTCCAAACTAATATGAAGAAGGTAATCACCAACTATTATTGAATTAATGTTTTTCATTTAATGAAACTATAACCTTTTTCAAATATGATTAACCAATTTCAGACAATTATTCTCATTCTTACCGATAGGAACAAAAATAGAAAATAAAGATTGAAAGATTAATTGATAAAATAATAATAAACTTGCTTGAAATAACACAAAAATGTGAATACAAACATTTATTAAGAAGTCAGATAATGCAGTCAAAATATAAAGAAAGAACCCTCAATGAAGAAATCTGCTTCTTTTGAGAGATTATAAAATATTTTCTCTAATCTTGTCGATTCTCTCATTTTTTACTATTATTATACAACAATTATTTTAGTTTGTTAATGTTAACTAATTAAATATTGGTATTCTTTATATTTTAATTATTAAAATTTCCTTTTACTGAGCAACATTTAATAAAGATTAAATTATGTTTCGTTCTATTGCTCCACAATAACATATTTTTATTACTGTTTCATATGAACGAACAAAACATTAAATAAAAAGAACGTCAGTATGTGAGTAAATGCCTGTTATATGAAAGGTCTCACAAAATTCTCTTTGAAATGAAATTTAATAACAGCTTGCTGTTCAGCTATGTTTCTTTCTGCCCAATATTTCATCAAAACTGTTTTGCTTCTTGCAGCAAATGAGACGATGAGAGTGGACTCAACACGAGCACTGCTGACAGAACGTAGTTACGTATGTTTTAGTATTTAGTAACTATTTTAAAATAGATATTGTGTTTAGTTATAGTTAATATAAATAATTGATGCAGAACAAAATTTAAAAATGAGTCAGCCAACCTTCACTGATTTTCCTCCTTGAAAATGTTTCATTACAGTTAGATTTAAATGCTTGAAAAAAGAAATAACATAAAATGTCACTAAATGACTCGCAGTTGCTAGATCCAACAAAATTCTCTTCGAAATAAAAATTTAATAACTCCGTGCGTGTTCAGCCATGTGTGACTCCGCGCAATATTTCATCCCAAGGAATTTTGCTTTGTGCAGCAAATACCAAGACAATGAGAGTGATCTCTACGTGGAGTCTGCTTTCTGAATGAAACTGTCACAGCGCGGAGACGCCTTCTTCTGGGAGAAAGCATCCGCTTGCCGCGCGAAGATTAGCTTTCTGCTGCGCTCGCTGTCTCCGGCCGCGCGGAGGAAAGAAGGCTCGGAGCGAAGGCACGGGACGGGACGGGAAGGAAGGGAGCTCCTGTCTGCTCCTTGCCAGAGCGTTCCGCCTGTCTCCATTACGGCAGGGGTGACACGACGGCCACTCGGAGGCCACACCGGGATGCGTGTAAAAGAACGCGTTTCGCCTGTCACGTCTGGGATTTACGTAAATGTTAATAAATTTATAGGAGTGAAAAATGTGACATAATACAATATTATTTTTTTACTTCCCCATATATTACGTACATACGGAGTACGTATGTATATTCCGTAGTGTGGATGTGTAGAATAGGGAAAGATTTGTAATGCTGCGGGATCGATTTCGAGATTTCAAAGGAAATACACGTTTTGGGGTCCCCTGATTCCCAACTAATGGTTCTTTTCCGACTGTCAGTCTGTCCGTGTGTGAACACCACTAGCGTCTAAACCATTCGTAGAATTCTTTTTTCAAATTAAAGAAACCCCTGTCCACCTGACTCGAGTCGAAGCTTTAAGATTTTGAAAAACATTCTTTTGAATTTGTGGGTACTTTACATGAAGCCTCGCGGACATTTTAAAAATTTTCTCAATAACGGCATCACGTTTTTCCTTTAAATTTCTGGAAATAATGGAGTGAAATAAACTTATAAAGGTGGCATGTGTCCGAATTTCACGGTTAACTCTGAATTTTAGAAAATGGCAAAATTTGAATTTTTTCGGCGTCTACAAAATTGAAGAGAGAAATTTTTCCTTGAAATAAAATTTGTTTCCTGTAATGAGTTCTTTCATTAAGGTCGTGCTCATTTTTTGAAAATTTTAGTAGTTTTCGCGCAATATTGACTGTACTGGGTGTAATGTGTACAATTAAAAGAATACAAGAACAAGAAATTCTCAAAAACGGCTCAAATTTTTGTTTAAACTTCTGGTAAGGATAGTGCCTAATGTACTCAATGAGATGACTTAGCGGCGTCGGCAGTGCAACGGTTAGCTTATCGGACTGTAATACCCAAGTTTGCGGTTAAACCCGATGGAAGCTGTGGATTTTTGAGTGCAAAAGAATCGTTCGTACCCCTTCCTTCGGAGGGAAAATATAGCCGGCTGTCCCATGTTAGTAGATTTTTTTATAATACTTTCTTTCTCCGCTAGTTGGTGCAAAATGCGTAGCAAAGTTTGCATGATCAGATGGAAGAGCCGACCTCATGGCCTGAGTCTCATTACTTTAAATAAGACTTTTAATTCTATCAATAAACGCTATATTGCTCTACTCCTTTGTTTTATTAAAAATTGCAAAAATGTAATTTTTTTCACTTGTCTCTTACGTGGTTAATATTTATATTAGCGGCTATTTGTTTACATTATTATATTAACGAATACGCGTGCTTTAAATAATGTCAAGACATTTCTTGAAAACTCAAACGTATTCTGATAAATTAGCTCAAAATTCCGCATTTTCAGAAAAGTTTAAAACGCCATTTTCTCATAAATGGATCCAAATTTTTGGTTCAAACTTTTTGAACGGATAGTGCTTATTGCACTTTTTGCTATGACATAAAGTTCATTTTGGGGTATTTTTTTTCAAAAATTACACAAATGTAATTTTTCTCTCACACCGTTATTATACACGTTTCCAGCAATTTGAAAACCCTATTGTCTTTGTGATTTAATGCTTCAAATTACTTTCAATGACGTTTTCCGAAAACTCAAAAATTGTCTGTCAAAAAGAGTTTCAAATTTTGTATTAACATTAATCCTTAAATCCCAATTTCTTAACAACGATTCGAAATTTTTAAAAGAAAATTTGCTATTTAAGACGAGGTTTTACTGTTATTTAATATTCTTAAAGTAATATTTCCGTTCTACTATTAGGAAACCGAAATTTGTTTTTAAATCTAAAAAAAGTCTTTGAGCGGCGATAGATGGCACTTGGAAAGAGTAAATGGAAAGTCCAAACAACTTGCCAAGACCAAAGAAAATAAAAAATCTAATACTGGATAGTGTGTCATATTCTGTAGCAGCACTAGTTTAATGAATGTAGTAGCGTCCGCTATCTTGTTGATTCTATTCCAATGGTTTTTATGACCTCAATAAAACAGACTTAGAATTTTTTCTTAACAATTTATTTCTTTTTGTCGTTTTGACCCTATTTGGGGTCTTTTTGAAAAATGTAAAATATATAAAAAAAAGTGATATTAAAAATAATGGATAATTCTGTCAATAAAATTGTAAAACATATGTACTAAAGCAATTCGGATGAACCATAATTATTAAAATAAATTGTGATATACTTTTTGTTCAAGTTTGTTGACAGCACATTCCAAGCAAACTGTTAGCATTTTGTTCAAAAAATTGCCAGTGGTATAAAGAAACGAAAAATACTGCCAGGTCTGTTCTATTAGAAATTGACTAGATTCCTCTTATATCATTTACATTTATATTATAGACAAATCGTTTGTTTATGACGGAGTGTCAACACACCTGGACTAGTGGTATGTCAAATTTTGATTTTATTATTATGGTTTATTACTTCTTAATGCGTCGCTTTAGTAGATATAATTTACTATTTTATTGACATTCGATATAAATATATTAATAACTAGTGGTGCTACAGAATTGCACAGACTTTCCCGTATTAGTTTTCTATTTCCTTGGGTCTTCGCTAGCTATTCGGAATTGCCACAAACTCTTTCTTGCCAGCTGTCATCTATCACCGCCAAAAGTACATTTTTTTGTAATTTTCTTAATTTTTCGGTTTCCTATTGGTAGAACCGAAACATTAATTTTAGAATATTAAAGAACACAGAAACCTAGTCATAAATGGCAATTTTCTTTTAAAAAAGATGTGCCGTTCAAGAGAAAACGGCGTTTTAGCTCTATTAAAAATGCAAAATTTGAAGCTCATTTTCACAGAAAATTTTTGAGTTTTCAAAATACTTTATTTGAAGTTATTTGAAGCACTTACACCACAAATATAATAATCTATACAAATTGCTGATAATGTGCATATTACAGATGTGAGAGATCTTTAAAAAAAATTACAATTATGTAATTTTTGAAAAAACAAAAAAATAACTCAAAATAAACTTTACGCTATACTAAAGAGTGTAATTAGCACTATCCGTTACAAAAGTTTGAAGAAAAAAATTGCAGCCATATGCGAGAAAATGGCGTTTGAGCATTTCTGAAAATGCCGAAATTTCAGCTACTTTTCACAGAAAACGGTTGTGATTTCGGGAAACTTGACTTGACATTATTTAAAGCATATATACTCGTTAATATAATAATGTGAAAAAATCGCCAATAATGTAAATATTAACGACGTGAGAGACAAGTAAAAAAATTTACATTTTTGTAATTTTTGAGAACACCAACCGATAGACCAAAATGGCTTTTATGTCATTGATATAGTACATTTAACACTATCCCTACCAAAAGTTTAAAGAAAAAATTTGGAGCCGTTTTTGAGAAAATCTTGTTTTTGTAATTTTTTAAAATCGCACATATTGCACGAAAACTACCGAAATTTTGAAGAACATTTACATGACCTTTATTAAAGAACTCAATATGCAGAACAAATTTTAATTGAAGAAAAAATCTCTATCTTCAGTTTTGTAGTTGGAGAAAGACGCCGAAAAAATTTCAAACTTTCACAATTTTCGAAAATTTAGAGCTGTACGTGAAAATCGGACCTATGCCATGTTAAAAAGGTGTATTTTACCTCTATTCATACAAGAAATTTAAAGAAAAAATTGGAGCCGTTTTTGAGAAAATTTTGAAAATCCCCGGGGGGCTTCATATAAAGTACCCCAAATTTTAAAGAATCTTTTTCAAAATCTCAAAGCTTTGACTAGAACCAGATCGACTGGGGAATATCCATTTTGGAAGAAATCGTACGTATGGTTTAGGCGCTAGCAGTGTTCACAGACGGACAGACGGACGGACGGACGGACGGACGGACGGACAGATGGACGTTTTCCTTTCAATTGGGTTTTCGGTATCAAGGACCTAGAAAACAGGGTTTCTGGCTACACCACGTGTTAGGGGATTTTTTTTTCTTAATTTAGCAAGTGGGTTTATCCACTTATTCGTTTTCACGGCCCGGCAATTAATTTTTTTCCGCCGAAAATTGGCAATTTTTTCGCGCAGGATTACATAACTTTCCATATAGTACGTTACCACTACGTGTGTACGTACGTATACGGGAAAGTAAAAATTGTTAATAGTGAATTTTTCTTTCACCTAATTCTATCACTCTCTGTTAATTTTAAGAAACAGTTTCGTAAAAGTATTTTAATGAAATGGGATATCCTGAGCATATTGTTTACTGTAAGCGTTCAAAGTATTTCCAATGTCTCATTTGTATATACCATTTAATAAATATTGCTGTAGTCACGTGTGAAGAAAAGGAAGAGAGGAAGAAGAGAGAGCGAGAGAGAAGTTGGAAGGAAAAGAGGAGAGGAAAGTAGAGGATGGTAAGAGAGTAGAGAAAAGGAGAGGCTGAAGAAAGGAGGGTGAACGGAAATTAGAGAAAGAACGCTTGTCCGTTTCGTGCCAGTTCGTCGCCTGTATCTATTACGGCAGCGGTGGCACGGCTGTCGCTCGCCGGGCACAGAGGTTTATTACATACAGAGTGGTTGCTACTGGAGTTTCGCTGAAGCCACGTGCATCAAATACACTTATATTAATAAATACTTAAAAGCTAAAAATATAATATTATAAAATATTTAAAACTTTGAATTATTTTATTGACATTTACTATTATCGAAAGACAATCAATACAAAATTGAGATTGATTTAGTGATAAGAATTGTAATACGTGACATTTTGAATCAATTCATTGCTTACTATCAATGTTCAGAAGCAGCTTCGTAAAAGCATTTTTATGAAATCAGATCACATGAGAATCACCTGTGATCACATTAAGTCTTCAAAGGAGTTTCAATCATTAACTTTTATATCCCATATAATAATGACTTCTAGTTCTCCCTTGTGAAGAAAAAAAAGGAAGGAAGGGAGAAGGACAGAAAGAGCAGATGAAAAGAGAGGAGGAGGAGGGAAAAAGCGAAGGATGAGAGGAGAATACAGAAAAGGAGGGACGGAGGAAAGGAGGGAAAGAGGGAAGGAGTTCTTGTCTGTTTCGGGTAGTATATTTCGCCTGCTTCATTACAGCAGGGTTGACATTAATTGTACTGGCAGCCCACACAAGTTTGTGAAATTCAGAATGCTTACTCCGGGGGTTTTGCCAAAGTCATATCTGTCAAGGAAACAGATGTTAATAAATTCATGCGAGGTTAAAGCTTTAGTTTTTTTATACATTTAACGTATTATCTTAAATCAAGCTTAACGAAATTGGCAACTTATTAATAATAATTGTTAGAAGTCAAGTTTTATATTAATACATCGCTTACTATAAATTTTCAAAAACATTTTGAGTTGTCGCGGAGATTGTAATCAAAGCTACGTCTGAAGCTTGTCTCAACGCAGCAATTATCATTTTAGTTATATTTCATGATAAGTTCTGAAAAATCTAAACGAAAATATTGTCAATTCTTGCTGTAAATAGCGAATTAATATGACTGGATTACAATAAAAATCGACGCGACCACTGAAGGTTATATTTAAAAATATTTAAAACTTTACTTTTTATCAAAGTCAAAGCCATTTACACTTACACACAATTAAGTGTAGATGAGTTGACAGATATATGATCGCTCGTCTTTATTGACTGAAAAAAAAAGCCAAGATAATTTCCTTCATCTACCAAGTGATGATCAGATGTACGGATTAGCTACGGACGTTTTTCGTAAATACATCCATCATGCTTTCAATACCGGTGTTAAGTACCCTTCTTACAGTCTTCCAAACATGTAGGCGTCCGAACAGTGCACCGGGAGAAGTGACTCAGTGCTTTAACTGATGTCATTGCAGTGCCTCCGACCGCGGGGTCCATACGTTCGACTCCCAACACCAGTAAAACACTAGTAACAGTAAATACAAATTGTTTTTACTGTTCTATAATTAATTTTATTTCTTGTATTTAAAAGAGGGGGTTATCACAAGCGTTACGTAATTATTTAGTAGTATTCAAGCGCGTGTTCCTGTGCGTTACAAGAGGGAGAGGGGTATTGAAAATACTCGGAATTTGCATTACGTAATTTATGGATAGCCCCTTACAGCTGTGAGAGTGTCTCTGACCCAAAGATCCTAGGATGCGAGTATCAACAGCGGTGGAATTGCAACGCTAGATGCATTGCTAGATCAAATTCAGCTGCTCCCTGGAGGAGAATTCCAGCGGTCGGCCTGCTCGGTAGCTTTCAGTGGTTTCAGTGCCCTTACAAACGGACAACGGGACCACGCGAGACTTTTTCTATTTCATCTTTGTCATCTCTTCTTCCCTTACGCGCGAACACACGCACACACATACTTTCATACACTACACTACCGCACATGTGAGACTAGTTGGGAGATTAGAGCAGTGGTGTCAGGGTCATCTACTGATGGCATTGGCACGCATCGTGGCACCGTAGCATGCCACGAGCTTCTCTGTGCAACTAGCGTTGGGGGAGGAAAATATTAGTAACCCAGCCATTTTACAATAGGGATGGCGTTGTCTCTTGCAGCATGGTGATGAACTGCATGGTGAGGGATTTCGTCGTGGCACTTGTACCACGGAGTCCCTCTCGTGGCATCAACCTTGGCATCGACCATCGACAATAGTGGCTTGGAGTTTAGTGGTTGGGTTGGTTAAAAGGAACCGCTCCAACTGTTAAGCTCTAAGCTAAAACCTGTCACTTTGGAGGAGATACCTGTAATGTAAAACTCTTACAAGACTACGTGTTAGTCGGCGCCTTTATTCTAATAACTTCTTCTAATTTATATATCTTGTTTACTTAAAGAGCTACTTTCATATCTGCTCTCTTGTGGTTCGGGAATCAACCGTGTGGGTGAGAGAGTTCATTGTGTTACTCGTACCATCGAATCACACTGATAGCAACAACCTTGACATCACCGCCTACATCTGTATTACATTTGCGCCTAGCCCCCTTGTATCGATCGTACCGTCGGCTGCAAGTGCAAACAGTCGCCGAGTGGAGCTGCTGGAAGCTCTTCGCAACAGGCAAGAAAAGGAGAAACTTCACCGTTTCTCTCCTTCTCTCGTCTCCTTGCACTATTTCAGCTCTTCACATCTTACTTCTCCCAGTCTTTCCTATCGTTCTGAAGCAGACAAGCTACCTACGCTCAGTCGCCAACAAAATTTATAGCATTATTTAGTTCCAGTTAATTATACATTAGTTACACTATTATCAAATTAATTACAGTGGCCAATTTTTAAAACAAAGTAGCTACCTCGAGACTAAAGCTACTGTAGAAGTAGACAGGGGGTTCAAGTGGCGAATGTTTCGACCCCATTTACGTAGATATTACAGTCACTGTTTGGAGAATTCTAGCGGTCGGCTGCTCTTAGCAATAGTTTTTGTAGCTTCTGGCATGATCAATGCCAGATCAATGCAAGGAGCAGCACTTTACAAAAGGATTGCGGGAGATGACTTCCCCTTAAACCAAATGTCCTTGCCTCTCTCCTTACACACATTTACACTTATATGCTCTACAGTTACATCACACATATTAAAAGCTTAGAGCTCGTCTCAGAGGGCCGGACTGTGCTGGTGGGCGGAGTATTTGAATGGGGAAACCTCCACAAACAGAGGTTGGTTTTGGATATAGTGGAGGCGGGATGTCACCCACCTACGAGTTACAACATGCACTAACTTACGGGATTAATGACATTTATGAGTGGTGGTAGTAGGATTAGTGGTAGTAGTCAGTAGTAGCATTAGCTAGTAGCAGTAGCAGTAGCAGTAGCAGTAGCAGTAGTAGTAGTAGTAGGCCCATCTAGTTATAATAAAAATCAATTAATGTGATCGTAAACGGTCTTCTTTTTACTTTCTCGCTACGAAGTAGAGAGAAAATTAGGTAATGCTGCATAAGAAAATTCAGCAGGTCTCACGTTCATTGAAAACCCTGATTATTTTTTAAAGTACGAAAGTTCAAACTTTTACGGAGTCTTCCACCAAGAACATTAAGGATGAGATTTTAACTTAATGAAATCTGTTTCTTAAAGATAGATTTTTAAATGAGGTCATGTTCAATTTTTCGGAACTTTGGGTACTTTTCGCGTAATTTTGCGTGAAAAATTAGCGCAAGAAGCACGGTGTTGTTTGAGCACACGCAGTATGTACCTTGTATAACTGCTTCCTGTGACTCTCAGCTCAGCGGCCATTTGTCCTATGTCACATCCGTTGGTTGCCTTTAGTCGGGGGAGAGGGTCACTTTCTTCGGGTCACTATATGCGCTGTAACGGACCGTACTACTTTGAATGTAGAATAGATTAGGAGATACTCATAATGTGTTAGAATTACGTGTGCGTTTGCTGTCCCCATATCACATGAGCTCGCAAGTGTGTTCGGGTCTAGTGTATGGGTCGAATATGCGTCCCTTCGGACATGAAGGGTAACCGGCTGTCGGCTGGATAAAAGCCCTAGCTAAAAATACAATTACGTATAAGTATTTCGGATGGTAGCATTTTTCAAATACAATCTACTAAAAACACACAAAGTTCGAAAAGTCTTCCAACTGCTCCCTCAGCTCTCTCTTTCTACCCTATCTCCTACATGATTTCTCCCTCCGCCTCCACACTCTTATTTCCTCCCTCCATGTCTCATCTGTCGCCGTTTTTCTTCTCTACGTTCAAACCCATTCCGCGTCCCTTCTGCTCTCCCCAATTTCATCGTACTTTCCTTATCTTCTCTTCGGATCAGACGCCGCCGTTGAGAAACTCTGAAAACTCTACACGTTCGCCGGCGGGGCGGTTCTGGCGACGCTCTGTGACGGAGTCGGTGCCCCCCCTCCCGCCTAGCGCAGGGATGCACAACTTGTCGCA
>JAHLJT010002630.1:61959644-62016330 GCA_031308135.1 Acheta domesticus
GGGGGTGGAAGTACTATATCACTTCAGAGTTAAATTTGAAATAACGCAATTTGTGTCACATTCCCTATTACAATAAGGAATACCAAAATTCTGCATTACTCGTTATTGTTATGTTTTCTTACAAAAACACGAACTGAATGACTTAAAGCAAAATAGATGCCTCAATGTTTGCCTATAAAAGCTATTAGATCACCAGAACTTCAATTATACTATCGTTGGACACAGGTGGATCAAGATTTTTGAAAAAAAAAGAATATTTACAGCATGAGCCTACATTATTTCTGCCTGATAATTAATTGAGAAGGGAAAACGTAACATAACCTACATTACGTAGATTTAAACAATTTATAATTAGTATATTTCGACATCTAAATGGCTTCAGTGTCGAGGTGTCACATATATACACTTTTCCACAGTGCACAGATGTAGATTCGATTTGCAATGGAAATGGAAAAAGAGAAAGGAAATAGTAAATAAAGATCAGAATTGCTAGAGCGAGAGTCAAGCGAGAATAAGAAGTCTTGAATGTTCAAAACAAATGCGACAGTAAACTTTTCCTACTTTGCCTCCACAGTTGTACTAGAATCGGAAGCTGTAGGTCGAAACTCGTTAGATAAATATTACTTCGCTCGTGCCATTCCCTGCCTTCTAACAATTTGGCTTGAAGGAAGGCAGTCGAAAGCTTTTGCCGATATACAGTGGGATGAACGCCAAAAGCTCGAAAAGCAAAGGCACAAATTTAAAGAATTAAAAAACTAAATACATTATTTTCAATATTTTGAAAAATACAGAATAATAAAAGGTAAATTCTTTTAAGCGTATATATTAAATTAAATTAAATGTATTTAGTTAGACTTCAAATATATAATTCTCTTAAGTTTTTCAATACGCAAGTATGATAAAGTTTCATTTATGTGGTAAATAGTATTGTTCCTATATGTTGCAATATATAAAACAATTTCGAATAAAATGTGTGAATCCAACTATCCGTAAATTGTTAAATTTATACTATAATTACAGCAAACCTACTAACGTTTATCAAAATTCTGCATGAACTATTGGTTCTTGAAAGGTTTCCTCATTCCCACACATAATACATTTGAAAATTTCCGACACCATTTTAATCCTGGGTGCGCTGTCACTTGCTTTCAGTGTTTTGATTACTTTGAATAATTTTTCTTCATACTTTGAGTGTAAAATTGCAAGAAAACTAATTGACTAATGGATGTTTTCGGGCGCGGTCAACGGCTACGGTCAATAATCCCAATATTGCATTGAATGAATTTGTACCTTGAGGTGGCGGTTTTCCTCCTCGTCAGACGTCGACTTGTACATCGGCTGCGGGATTTTCCTCAACCAAGTGTCTCTCCACCAGCGCGGCACCGCCCCAGCCGGACAAGCTCTAAGCTTTCGACCGGTCTCCCAGTATGTGTGATAGTGTAGTTCAGTGTGAGTGTGTGTAAGGGGTAGGATAGGGCAAGAAAAGGGGAAGAAAAGATGCGCGCGCGGTCCGTTGCCCGTTTAGTATGGTATTGTCCTGGCATTCGCTTGATATTGATCGGAGAAACCACTGAAAACTACCGATCATAGCAGCCGGCCGGTAGAGTTCTCCTCCAGACAACGGCTAAATTTGATCTATCTAGTTAATATCGAATATTCGATACCATCAGGACTCGAATATTGAAAAATACGATTGGTCGCAGAGTTGCGGCAATGCTGTCTCTGAGGTAAACTCATTCGGTCCAATTTACAATAATATAATTTGATTGTAACTGAGGTATAATTTTATAAGTTTTAATAGATTTTATAAATTGCTTAAATTCAGCCCTCATTGACCATATGCGTAAAACTTTTTGAGAATCTCAAACTTTGTATTAATAGTGGGTGGACTTTTCAGTTTCGGAGAACGAGGTTGGCCCCACTGTGAGGGGCAGCGGAAGGCTACGAAGTCTGGGAGATATATGTGGCTATCGGTTGTTACGCCTTGCGCGGCATCTGTGCACCCTCTGCTCGGTCGATTGCAGGGGCGCAGCGCCATTTCGTATTCTGCCGGCGGCCAGTTTTGTCTTTGGGTTTATGGCGCATTCTCTCTGTCGGAAGGGTTCGACGCAAAGAAGCGTTATGACCATGGGTGGTGGTCGGTGCCGCTCATAGCTCATAGGCTATGTGGGTGTTAGGGATGCGAATTTAGCCCCGAATATGCCCAAGTTCTACAAGCTAATTTGCTGAGGAAATTAAAAATATTACCTACAATATTGTTATTTACGAAATTTGTTTGTGATAATCATATTATAAGACGATATTTGAGGATTATGAAACGTAACTCTCGCATCGAGAATAATAACCAATCTAGTATTATAATGAGATATTATGTTGGGAATGACATACTATTTTATACCTTTATAAACATTTCAATGCGCTATAATTTCCTTAATACTCATCTTGCTAAGGGACATAGTAGCGACGACAATAGTTAATTTCTATTATAGCACTTGCGTTCTAAAGTACGTACTACATAACTGATAATAGTGGATCATGTATTATTAAAAACCCTACGTCCTAATATTTATATTTAGTAACTGATTTGAGCTCTTAACGTTCGACATTAGATAACCAAAAAGGATAAAATAAATGAAGTATTTTCGTTATTCAACACCTATGAGATTTTCTCCTCATAAAATGTCTCTCTTTCGCGACCCGGGCGATGTATATATCTTTGAGTTTTGGCTTACCACTCTCAGTCTGAGTTTGTACCAAATTGCACGACTTTGATGTGTATTGGTATGCCGATCAACGGGGGAACAAACGATTTTCGAAGTGCTGGCTTTTAGAATCCTGGTTTGTTGATAAAAGCTACTTCCCTTGATACCTTTAGAGATGCCAAAGAATAGCCCTCTCTCTTGGTAGTTTTAGCCGAGATCTCGTGGTAAATCCAAACTAATATGAAGAAGGTAATCACCAACTATTATTGAATTAATGTTTTTCATTTAATGAAACTATAACCTTTTTCAAATATGATTAACCAATTTCAGACAATTATTCTCAATCTTACCGATAGGAACAAAATAGAAAATAAAGATTGAAAGATTAATTGATAAAAATAATAATAAACTTGCTTGAAATAACACAAAAATGTGAATACAAACATTTATTAAGAAGTCAGATAATGCAGTCAAAATATAAAGAAAGAACCCTCAATGAAGAAATCTGCTTCTTTTGAGAGATTATAAAATATTTTCTCTAATCTTGTCGATTCTCTCATTTTTTACTATTATTAACAACAATTATTTAGTTTGTTAATGTTAACTAATTAAATATTGGTATTCTTTATATTTTAATTATTAAAATTCCTTTACTGAGCAACATTTAATAAAGATTAAATTATGTTCGTTCTATTGCTCCACAATAACATATTTTATTACTGTTTCATATGAACGAACAAAACATTAAATAAAAAGAACGTCAGTATGTGAGTAAATGCCTGTTATATGAAAGGTCTCACAAAATCTCTTTGAAATGAAATTTAATAACAGCTTGCTGTTCAGCTATGTTTCTTTCTGCCCAATATTTCATCAAAACTGTTTTGCTTCTTGCAGCAAATGAGACGATGAGAGTGGACTCAACACGAGCACTGCTGACAGAACGTAGTTACGTATGTTTTAGTATTAAGTAACTATTTTAAAATAGATATTGTGTTTAGTATAGTTAATATAAATAATTGAGCAGAACAAAATTTAAAAATGAGTCAGCCAACCTTCACTGATTTTCCTCCTTGAAAATGTTTCATTACAGTTAGATTTAAATGCTTGAAAAAAGAAATAACATAAAATGTCACTAAATGACTCGCAGTTGCTAGATCCAACAAAATTCTCTTCGAAATAAAAATTAATAACTCCGCGCGTTAATTCAGCCATGTGTGACTCCGCGCAATATTTCATCCCAAGGAAATTTTGCTTGTGTGCAGCAAATACCAAGACAATGAGAGTGATCTCTCGTGGAGTCTGCTTTCTGAATGAAACTGTCACAGCGCGGAGACGCCTTCTTCTGGGAGAAAGCATCCGCTTGCCGCGCGAAGATTAGCTTTCTGCTGCGCTCGCTGTCTCCGGCCGCGCGGAGGAAAGAAGGCTCGGAGCGAAGGCACGGGACGGACGGGAAGGAAGGGAGCTCCTGTCTGCTCCTTGCCAGAGCGTTCCGCCTGTCTCCATTACGGCAGGGGTGACACGACGGCCACTCGGAGGCCACACCGGGATGCGGTAAAAGAAACGCGTTTCGCCTGTCACGTCTGGGATTTACGTAAATGTTAATAAATTTATAGGAGTGAAAAATGTGACATAATACAATATTATTTTTTTACTTCCCCATATATTACGTACATACGGAGTACGTATGTATATTCCGTAGTGTGGATGTGTAGAATAGGGAAAGATTGTAATGCTGCGGGATCGATTTCGAGATTTCAAAGGAAAATACACGTTTTGGGGTCCCCTGATTCCCAACTAATGGTTCTTTTCCGACTGTCAGTCTGTCCGTGTGTGAACACCACTAGCGTCTAAACCATTCGTAGAATCTTTTTTTCAAATTAAAGAAACCCCTGTCCACCTGACTCGAGTCGAAGCTTTAAGATTTTGAAAAACATTCTTTTGAATTTGTGGGTACTTTACATGAAGCCTCGCGGACATTTTAAAAATTTTCTCAATAACGGCATCACGTTTTTCCTTAAATTTCTGGAAATAATGGAGTGAAATAAACTTATAAAGGTGGCATGTGTCCGAATTTCACGGTTAACTCTGAATTTTAGAAAATGGCAAAATTTGAATTTTTCGGCGTCTACAAAATTGAAGAGAGAAATTTTTCCTTGAAATAAAATTTGTTTCCTGTAATGAGTTCTTTCATTAAGGTCGTGCTCATATTTTTGAAAATTTTAGTAGTTTCGCGCAATATTGACTGTACTGGGTGTAATGTGTACAATTAAAAGAATAACAAGAACAAGAAATCTCAAAAACGGCTCAAATTTTTGTTTAAACTTCTGGTAAGGATAGTGCCTAATGTACTCAATGAGATGACTTAGCGGCGTCGGCAGTGCAACGGTTAGCTTATCGGACTGTAATACCCAAGTTTGCGGTTAAACCCGATGGAAGCTGTGGATTTTTGAGTGCAAAAGAATCGTTCGTAACACCCTTCCTTCGGAGGGAAAATATAGCCGGCTGTCCCATGTTAGTAAGATTTTTTTATAATACTTTCTTTCTCCGCTAGTTGGTGCAAAATGCGTAGCAAAGTTTGCATGATCAGATGGAAGAGCCGACCTCATGGCCTGAGTCTCATTACTTTAAATAAGACTTTAATTCTATCAATAAACGCTATATGCTCTACTCTTTGTTTTATTAAAAATTGCAAAAAATGTAATTTTTTTCACTGTCTCTTACGTGGTTAATATTTATTAGCGGCTATTTGTTTACATTATTATATTAACGAATACGCGTGCTTTAAATAATGTCAAGACATTTCTTGAAAACTCAAACGTATTCTGATAAATTAGCTCAAAATTCCGCATTTTCAGAAAAGTTTAAAACGCCATTTTCTCATAAATGGATCCAAATTTTGGTTCAAACTTTTTTGAACGGATAGTGCTTATTGCACTTTTGCTATGACATAAAGTTCATTTTGGGGTATTTTTTTTCAAAAATTACACAAATGTAATTTTTCTCTCACACCGTTATTATACACGTTTCCAGCAATTTGAAAACCCTATTGTCTTTGTGATTTAATGCTTCAAATTACTTTCAATGACGTTTTCCGAAAACTCAAAAATTGTCTGTCAAAAAGAGTTTCAAATTTTGTATTAACATTAATCCTTAAATCAATTCCAATTTCTAACAACGATTCGAAATTTTTAAAAGAAAATTGCTATTAAGACGAGGTTTTACTGTTATTTAATATTCTTAAAGTAATATTTCCGTTCTACTATTAGGAAACCGAAATTTGTTTAAATCTAAAAAAAAGTCTTTGAGCGGCGATAGATGGCACTTGGAAAGAGTAATGGAAAGTCCAAACAACTTGCCAAGACCAAAGAAAATAAAAAATCTAATACTGGATAGTGTGTCATATTCTGTAGCAGCACTAGTTAATGAATGTAGTAGCGTCCGCTATCTTGTTGATTCTATTCCAATGGTTTTTATGACCTCAATAAAACAGACTTAGAATTTTTCTTAACAATTTATTCTTTTTGTCGTTTTGACCCCTTTGGGGTCTTTTTGAAAAATGTAAAAATATATAAAAAAAAGTGATATTAAAAATAATGGATAATTCTGTCAAAAAAATTGTAAAACATATGTACTAAAGCAATTCGGATGAACCATAATTATTAAAATAAATTGTGATATACTTTTTGTTCAAGTTTGTTGACAGCACATTCCAAGCAAACTGTTAGCATTTTGTTCAAAAAATTGCCAGTGGTATAAAGAAACGAAAAATACTGCCAGGTCTGTTCTATTAGAAATTGACTAGATTCCTCTTATATCATTACATTTATATTATAGACAAATCGTTTGTTTATGACGGAGTGTCAACACACCTGGACTAGTGGTATGTCAAATTTGATTTTATTATTATGGTTTATTACTTCTTAATGCGTCGCTTTAGTAGATATAATTTATATTTATTGACATTCGATATAAATATATTAATAACTAGTGGTGCTACAGAATTGCACAGACTTTCCCGTATAGTTTTCTATTTCCTTGGGTCTTCGCTAGCTATCGGAATTGCCACAAACTCTTTCTTGCCAGCTGTCATCTATCACCGCCAAAAGTACATTTTTTTTGTAATTTTCTTAATTTTCGGTTTCCCTATTGGTAGAACCGAAACATTAATTTTAGAATATTAAAAGAACACAGAAACCTAGTCATAAATGGCAATTTTCTTTTAAAAAGATGTGCCGTTTCAAGAGAAAACGGCGTTTTAGCTCTATTAAAAATGCAAAATTTGAAGCTCATTTTCACAGAAAAATTTTGAGTTTTCAAATACTTTATTTGAAGTATTTGAAGCACTACACCACAAAATAAATAATCTATACAAATTGCTGATAATGTGGCATATTACAGATGTGAGAGATCTTTAAAAAAAATTACAATTATGTAATTTTTGAAAAAACAAAAAAATAACTCAAAATAAACTTTACGCTATACTAAGAGTGTAATTAGCACTATCCGTTACAAAAGTTTGAAGAAAAAAATTGCAGCCATATGCGAGAAAATGGCGTTTGAGCATTTCTGAAAATGCCGAAATTTCAGCTACTTTCACAGAAAAACGGTTGTGATTTCGGGAAACTTGACTTGACATTATTTAAAGCATATATACTCGTTAATATAATAATGTGAAAAAATCGCCAATAATGTAAATATTAACGACGTGAGAGACAAGTAAAAAAATTTACATTTTTGTATTTTTGAGAACACCAAACCGATAGACCAAAATGGCTTTTATAGTCATTGATATAGTACATTTAACACTATCCCTACCAAAAGTTTAAAAGAAAAATTTGGAGCCGTTTTTGAGAAAATCTTTTTTTGTAATTTTTTAAAATCGCACATATTGCACGAAAACTACCGAAATTTTGAAGAACATTTACATGACCTTTATTAAAGAACTCAATATGCAGAACAAATTTAATTGAAGAAAAAATCTCTATCTTCAGTTTTGTAGTTGGAGAAAGACGCCGAAAAAAATTTCAAACTTTCACAATTTTCGAAAATTTAGAGCTGTACGTGAAAATCGGACCTATGCCATGTTAAAAGGTGTATTTTACTCTATTCATACAAGAAATTTAAAGAAAAAATTGGAGCCGTTTTTTGAGAAAATTTTGAAAATCCCCGGGGGGCTTCATATAAAGTACCCCAAATTTTAAAGAATCTTTTTCAAAATCTCAAAGCTTTGACTAGAACCAGATCGACTGGGGAATATCCATTTTGGAAGAAATCGTACGTATGGTTTAGGCGCTAGCAGTGTTCACAGACGGACAGACGGACGGACGGACGGACGGACGGACGGGACAGATGGACGTTTTCCTTCAATTGGGTTTTCGGTATCAAGGACCTAGAAAACAGGGTTTCTGGCTACACCACTGTGTGTAGGGGATTTTTTTTTCTAATTTAGCAAGTGGGGTTTATCCACTTATTCGTTTTCACGGCCCGGCAATTAATTTTTTTCCGCCGAAAATTGGCAATTTTTTCGCGCAGGATTACATAACTTTCCATATAGTACGTTAACCACTACGTGTGTACGTACGTATACGGGAAAGTAAAAATTGTTAATAGTGAATTTTTCTTTCACCTAATTCTATCACTCTCTGTTAATTTTAAGAAACAGTTTCGTAAAAGTATTTTATGAAATGGGATATCCTGAGCATATTGTTTACTGTAAGCGTTCAAAGTATTTCCAATGTCTCATTTGTATATACCATTTAATAAATATTGCTGTAGTCACGTGTGAAGAAAGGAAGAGAGGAATAAGAGAGAGCGAGAGAGAAGTTGGAAGGAAAAAGAGGAGAGGAAAGTAGAGGATGGTAAGAGAGTAGAGAAAAGGAGAGGCTGAAGAAAGGAGGGTGAACGGAAATTAGAGAAAGAACGCTTGTCCGTTTCGTGCCCAGTTCGTCGCCTGTATCTATTACGGCAGCGGTGGCACGGCTGTCGCTCGCCGGGCACAGAGGTTTATTACATACAGAGTGGTTGCTACTGGAGTTCGCTGAAGCCACGTGCATCAAATACACTTATATTAATAAATACTTAAAAGCTAAAAATATAATATTATAAAATATTTAAAACTTTGAATTATTTATTGACATTTACTATTATCGAAAGACAATCAATACAAAATTGAGATTGATTTAGTGATAAGAATTGTAATACGTGACATTTTGAATCAATTCATTGCTTACTATCAATGTTCAGAAGCAGCTTCGTAAAAGCATTTTATGAAATCAGATCACCTGAGAATCACCTGTGATCACATTAAGTCTTCAAAGGAGTTTCAATCATTAACTTTTATATCCCATATAATAATGACTTCTGTTCTCCCTTGTGAAGAAAAAAAAGGAAGGAAGGGAGAAGGACAGAAAGAGCAGATGAAAAGAGAGGAGGAGGGAAAAAGCAAGGATGAAGAGGAGAATACAGAAAAGGAGGGACGGAGGAAAGGAGGGAAAGAGGGAAGGAGTTCTTGTCTGTTTCGGGTAGTATATTTCGCCTGCTTCATTACAGCAGGGTTGACATTAATTGTACTG
Organism: Acheta domesticus; assembly: GCA_031308135.1. Lineage (NCBI taxonomy): Eukaryota > Metazoa > Arthropoda > Insecta > Orthoptera > Gryllidae > Acheta > Acheta domesticus. The sequence continues at coordinate 61,968,919 of JAHLJT010002630.1, forward strand.
GCAGCCCACACAAGTTTGTGAAATTCAGAATGCTTACTCCGGGGGTTTTGCCAAAGTCATATCTGTCAAGGAAACAGATGTTAATAAATTCATAGCGAGGTTAAAGCTTTAGTTTTTTTATACATTTAACGTATTATCTTAAATCAAGCTTAACGAAATTGGCAACTTATTAATAATAATTGTTAGAAGTCAAGTTTTATATTAATACAGTCGCTTACTATAAATTTTCAAAAACATTTTGAGTTGTCGCGGAGATTGTAATCAAAGCTACGTCTGAAGCTTGTCTCAACGCAGCAATTATCATTTTAGTTATATTTCATGATAAGTTCTGAAAAATCTAAACGAAAATATTGTCAATTCTTGCTGTAAATAGCGAATTAATATGACTGGATTACAATAAAAATCGACGCGACCACTGAAGGTTATATTTAAAAATATTTAAAACTTACTTTTTATCAAAGTCAAAGCCATTTACACTTACACACAATTAAGTGTAGATGAGTTGACAGATATATGATCGCTCGTCTTTATTGACTGAAAAAAAAAGCCAAGTAATTTCCTTCATCTACCAAGTGATGATCAGATGTACGGATTAGCTACGGACGTTTTTCGTAATACATCCCATCATGCTTTCAATACCGGTGTTAAGTACCCTTCTTACAGTCTTCCAAACAAGTAGGCGTCCGAACAGTGCACCGGGAGAAGTGGCTCAGTGCTTTAACTGATGTCATTGCAGTGCCTCCGACACGCGGGGTCCTACGTTCGACTCCCAACAACCAGTAAAACACTAGTAACATAAAATACAATTGTTTTTACTGTTCTATAATTAATTTTATTTCTTGCATTTAAAAGAGAGGGTTATCACAAGCGTTACGTATATTATTTAGGAGTATTCAAGCGCGTGTTCCTCGTGCGTTAGAAGAGGGAGAAGGGGTATTGAAAATACTCGGAATTGCATTACGTAATTTATGGATAGCCCCTTACAGCTGTGATGAGTGTCCTCTGACCCAAAGATCCTAGGATGCGAGTATCAACAGCGGTGGAATTGCACGCTAGATACATTGCTAGATCAAAATGGCAGCTGCTCCCTGGAGGAGAATTCCAGCGGTCGGCTGCTGCGGTAGCTTTCAGTGGTTTCAGTGCCCTTAACAAACGGACAACGGACCACGCGAGACTTTTTCTATTTCATCTTTGTCACCTCTTCTTCCCTTACGCGCGAACACACGCACACACATCCTTTCATACACTACACTACCGCACATGTGAGACTAGTTGGGAGATTAGAGCAGTGGTGTCAGGGTCATCTACTGATGGCATGGCACGCATCGTGGCACCGGTAGCATGCCACGAGCTTCTCTGTGCAACTAGCGTTGGGGGAGGAAAATATTAGTAAACCCAGCCATTTTACAATAGGGATGGCGTTGTCTCTTGCAGCATGGTGATGAACTGCATGGAGAGGGATTTCGTCGTGGCACTTGTACCACGGAGTCCCTCTCGTGGCATCGACCTTGGCATCGACCATCGACAACAGTGGCTTGGAGTTTAGTGGTTGGGGTGGTTAAAATGGAACTGCCCCAACTGTTTAAACTCTAAGCTAAAACCTATCTCTTGGAGGAGATACCTGTAATGGGAAACACTTACAAGACGACGTGTTAGTCGGCGCCTTTATTCTAATAACCTCTTCTAATTTTATATATCTTGTTTACTTAAGAGCTACTTTCATATCTGTTCTCTTGTGGTTCGGGGAATCAACCGTGTGGGTGAGAGGGTTCATTGTGTTACTCGTACCATCGAAATCACACTGATAGCAACAACCTTGACATCACCGCCTACATCTGTATTACATTTGCGGCCTAGCCCCCTTGTATCGATCGTACCGTCGGCTGCAAGTGCAAACAGTCGCCGAGTGGAGCTGCTAGAAGCTCTTCGCAACAGGCAAGAAAGGAGAAACTTCACCGTTTCTCTTCTTCTCTCGTCTCCTTGCAACTATTTCAGCTCTTCACATCTTATTTCTCCCAGTCTTTCCTATCCTTCTGAAGCAGGCTAGCTACCTACGCTCAGTCGCCAACGAAATTTATAGCATTATTTAGTTCCAGTTATTATACATTAGTTACACTATTATCAAATTAATTACAGTGGCCAATTTTTAAAACAAAGTAGCTACCTTGAGACTAAAGCTACTGTAGAAATAGACAAGGGTTCAAGTGGCGAATTTTTCGATCCCTTCTACGTAGATATTACAGTCACTGTCTGGAGAATTCTAGCGGTCGGCTACTCTTAGCATAGTTTTTGTAGCTTCTGGCATTGATCAATGCCAGATCAATGCAAGAGCAGCACTTTAACAAAAGGATTGCGGGAGATATTTCCCCTTAACCAATGTCCTTGCCTCTCTCCTTACACACATTTACACTTATATGCTCTACATTATCACACATATTAAAAGCTTAGAGCTCGTCTCAGATGGGCCGGACTGTGCTGGTGGGAGGTATTTGAATGGGGAAACCTCCACAAACAGAGGTTGGTTTTGGATCTAGTGGAGGAGGGATGTCACCACCTACGAGTTACAACATGCACTACACTTACGGGATTAATGAACATTTATTAGTGGTGGTAGTAGTAGTAGTGGTAGTAGTAGTAGTAGCAGTAGCAGTAGCAGTAGCAGTAGCAGTAGCAGTAGCAGTAGTAGTAGTAGTAGGGCCCATCTAGTTATAATAAAAATCAATTAATGTAATCGAAACGGTCTTCTTTTTTTACTTTCTCGCTACGAAGTAGAGAGGAAAATTATGTAATGCTGCATAAGAAATTCAGCAGGTCTCACGTTCATTGAAAACCCTTGATTTTTTTTAATTACGAAAGTTCAAACTTTTTCGGAATCTTCCACCAAAACATTAAGGATTGAGATTTTTAACTTAATGAAATCTGTTTCTTAAAGATAGATTTTTAAATGAGGTCATGTTCAATTTTTCGATACTTTGGGTACTTTTCGCGTAATTTTGCGTGAAAATTAGCGCAAGAATACACAGTGTTGTTTGAGCACCACTAGTATGTACCTTGTATAACGGCTTCCTGTGCTCTCAGCTCAGCAGGCCATTTGTCCTATGTGCACATCCGTTGGTTGCCTTTAGTCGGGAGAGGGTCACTTTCTTCGGGTCACTACTATGCGCTGTAACGGACCGTACTACTTTGAATGTAGAATAGATTAGAATACATATTAATGCTGTTAGAATTACGTGCGTTCTGCTGTCCCCATATCACATGAGCTCGCAAGTGTGTTCGGGTCTAGTGTATGGTCGAATATGCGTCCCTTCGGGACATGAAGGGTAACCGGCTGTCGGCTGGATAAAAGCCCTAGTAAAAATAGATTACGTATAAGTATTTCGGATGGTAGCATTTTTCAAATACAATTACTAAAACTACACAAAGTTCGGAAAAGTCTTCCAACTGCTCCCTCAGCTCTCTCTTTCTACCCTATCTCCCTTCATGACTTTCTCCCTCCGCCTCCACACTCTTATTTCCTCCCTCCCTGATCTCATCTGTCGCCGTTTTTCTTCTCTACGTTCAAACCCATTCCGCGTCCCTTCTGCTCTCCCCAATTTCATCGTACTTTCCTTATCTTCTCTTCGGATCAGACGCCGCCGTTGAGAAACTCTGAAACTCTACGTTCGCCGGTTGGCGGTCTGCGACGCTCTGTGACGGAGTCGGTGCCCCCCCCCCTCCCGCCTAGCGCAGGGATGCACAACTTGTCGCAGCGAGGACAATGCTGACAATTTTTGAGTCAACAGTGTGCCAGAGCAATTTAATCGTATTATACCCTTACTTACATGTGTTCTGTAGATGCTATTACTACGTGAGAGAGCGCAGAACAACAACTGTTGCCTGAGCGAAGTCTTTGAGCGTCAAGTTTTAGGGATCGGTTCCGGATAGTTGCGAATTTTTGGCAATAGCTAAAGAGCTGGGATTTGTTCAACCACTGATCGAGAATTTAAATGGCCAGTGGCTCTGATTGTTAGTTTTACTTTAGTTTCTCGTATAAATATCAGGTGAATGCTGGATCAGTTCCTTAGCAAACGGATCTCAGACCGCGCGTGATCTTTCCTCAGTCATTGTTCCCTTCTCTTTCCGTACACACACACACACACACACACACACACACACACACTTGCATTCACATTTACGTGACGTCATGTCAGAAGATGTTAGGCGGAAGAGCAGGCCAAATGGCCTGAGCCTCGCCACTAATAAAGGCAATTTTATTATTATTATATTATTATAAGATCAGTCGACAGCTTAGAGCTTATCGCGCCATGGAAGTTGACCGACTGGCGGAGATACCCTTAAAGGGAAAAAACCGGTAAAGTGACGTAAAAAAAGGCAGGACCCGAGTCTAAGAAGCTATCGGGGCAGAAATATCGTAAACTCAAGGAATATGACATCCACTACACTAATGGAACTAGTGACTATAGCAGCCGATTCGCCTGTAAACTCGAAAGAATCAAAGAATTTCAATGATATATCTTTTTTGTAGCACAATCTCATTATTTAGCATATTCGCAGACTTTGTTCACAGACAGGGACAGACATGGACAGACGGACGGATAGGCAGACGTTTTGCCGTCATTCGATTTTTGATACACACAAGAATTCGCAAAATATGCATCTGCCTACACGCGTTCGAGGATTTTTTGCTAAATTTAACAACTAGATTTAAGCACTTTTTCGTTACCAGAGCCCTATAATAAGAGTTTTCTGCATCAATTCGCCGTTTTTTCTCGCAGCATTACATAACTTTTCCTCTACTCCGTAGCGAGAAAGAAATTCTATATTGACATTGTTAGTTGGCGGTCCTTAAAGTTTTCTACCAATCTGGAACGAGGTATACAAAATTATGCATTTGTAACTTCTTTATACGTTACTTTCCACCATGTGCTCATTGGCAAATACTGAATTCGTTTCATCACATTAATTGCTCTCACTATTAGTAATATTTATTCTGAACCACCTGTACATTTTAATGTTAAATAGTGTAAGGTGGCAAATCGACAACAAATCTTTGTTACCATTAAATTACTTACAACTATCTCTCTGGCCGTAAGATCGTTTTCTTACTTTTACCAAACTTGTCAAGATTATTTCCAGCGGATTGAATTTCTCCACAACCGAAATTGAAAAACCCTAGAAATCCTTAGAAGCAATCCGTTCTCGAGAACGCACGTGAAACGTAATTTTAAAAAAGAATAATAATCTATTTCATGTGCTGCACTGGTGTTATATCGTTAATTGTAAAATGGTATTATGAAGTTATGGTATTATACAGTCCCTTAACATACACAATAAATCGGTGTTGCTATAAAATTACTGCAGCCTTTTCACTGCCCTCAGATTTTTGTGTTTCTCTCATTGAACTGTCCAAAATTGTTTCCCGAGACTTGAATCTCTCCATCATCTACTTTGGGTAACCCTGGTCTAGATGCAACGCGGTCCGTATAAGACTCCGCTGTGGACCCATCCTGACACACTGAACGTAGTTAGAGATCCCTTGCTCTAATGCAATTTCGCTGACTCTGCCGGGCTATGCAGATAGTTGAAGGGTTACTAGTTGCCTGGACTATGGGCAGATCTGTTTCCATAGAACATGCCATTAAACGCAAAACAGAAGGATAACATTATAATCTCCTTTTGAGGCCGGTTGTACTCTATTGTCTAGATATACCGAAATACAGCCAGAGACCTGGAATCCTAGCATACCTAATCCTTTTGCTTATATGTGGCAAACACATTTAGAACGGCTTCTTCTCAGAACCACGTTTAATCTCTAAGGTTTTACGTTGTGATTTACATCGAGATCACTGCTCTACGTTGCTCCACAATTGCCAGACATTTACTCTATATTTTCAGTAATTCAATAATATCAATATCAATCAAATCTATTCTATTTCATTTCATCTTAACAAACAATTTATATCAATTTCAAAATTATGTCTTGTTAACTTTCTTACTTCACCAACTATTGCATTTATCTCCTTTGTAATTTCAAGTATTGTCACTGTATAAATATCTACATTATTTTCGTAATGTTCCTTTCGTTCAATTTGTTCACAAGAAACACAAATTATATTTTTTATTATATAAACTGTAATCTAGATATTTTTCTGGCATTGAGGTTAGCTGAAATGAGTTCGAAAAATATTTATTCTGATTAATCATATGTGGTGAAATCACGCTTCGTAATTGCTGTCAATAATAGAAATTACCATTGTGCAATGAGTTATTCGTAATGATTTTAAACATTCCATCTTTGAAATTTTGATGGCACTTATTCTGAAATTGAATAATTTCAGTTTATAATAGTAAACAGTAAATAAATGCAACAAATATGGCTTCTAGCAATAAATGTAGTATTTTTTATATTTAACCTCTTATTGATGCTTCATTCGCACAGCATATGGAAACGAAACATCCATGAATATATTTACTGTTCTTTATTTTATTTTATTATCAAATAAAATATTTTAATAATAGAAATTTTCACCTAATCTGAAAGAATTTTTATTATTTATTTACCAAGTGAGAAAAGTCATTTTTTGCACACTCTGATGAAAACAAAATCTACTGGACGTAACACTACATCTAATTCTCACTAATGACGTATAATGGAGAAATGTAAATATATTATTAGAATTTTTATTTTTTTCAAATTACAGTTTATATATTGTACTTTTCACTTAGTGTAATTGAGATAAACAATTTATTTTCGGTGTTAAGGAAGATAAATATACATTTTTGTATTAACCTTGTGTTTAAAACTTATAATACTTAAGGAACTTATAGAGTACAGAAATATGTACAATATTAAACTACTTTTCGAGTATGATTGATCAAGTGAAAGATCAAACAATATATTCTCTTTAATCATCAATTAAACAAATTTATAAATTATTACTATAAATAAGTAACTATTAAAAGTATTATAACTTAAATTTTGTTACAATGTATTAACTAGTAGACCAACATACAATAATAATGGACACAAATTTATCAGAGGGTCCACTCATATTACATCCCAAAATTTATTTCAGCTCTTAATTACATCCATGTTCAATCCCCACAGAGGATAGTAAACGTCCAACTACATCATAGAGAATTCTCTAGGGAATCCATTCCCCATTGGAAGGAAATTCCTCTAAAGTTCTCCCACACCGCTTTTCAGAGTAGTGCATTTTCTCTCGCATGTATGTGTACATGTATGGGTGCATGTAAGCCTTCAACTCCCAACACACACATGCATACAGGAAACTCAATTACGGCGCAAGTAATTTAGTACGATTAAGCAAACTCAATTACGCATTCTGGCTTCTCGTTCCATTACCAGGCACGGTATACTCTCATCAGAGATGGCTTGACGAAACGACAGCCTTCCGTCAGGTAGTAGATGACATAGTTTGTGTAATGATTGAGATATGATATAAAAAACTTTTTAGATTGTTAGACATGCCGTAGCTATTGATTGATTAGAGGTTCCAGGCACAACTGGCAAGGTCATTAGTCCCGTAAGTGTAAAATATTACCGCGAGACATGTCAGTGATCTTCAGCTGGATGGCGAGATCCGGCGCTGACCTACCTGTCAACTTGCGGGTTTTCCTCAACCGGGTGTCTCCTACCAGCGTGGCACGCCCCCAGCCAGATCAAGCTCTTAAGTTCCCGAATAAACTCCCGACATGTGTGGAAGTCTAGTGAATGTAAATGTGGGTGTGTAAGAAAGGGGTGAGTATAGGACAAGGAAGAGGAAGGCCAAATTGCGCGCGGCCTTTGGCCCGTTTGTTGGGGAACTGCACCGGCATTCACGTGGTGTTGAACAAAAAAAAAACCGAAAACTGTCAATCAGTGTAGCTGGTCACCAGAATTCTCCCCCAGACGGTAGTTGAATTCGATCTAGCTGTGTACTCGTAGCTAGTCAAAACTCCTGCCGCAGTCGTGATCCCCTAGGTCTTCCCGAACAGAAGGGTTATAGTAACATATATTGATGCCCTGAGCCACCTCAACTGGTCCAAAGTTATTAACGTCATTAGGCTGGCAACAGCAAATACAAGTTTTGTATCAACCGAGTCTGAAATGTGTGTAATCTGTCATATATCTTGTAATATTTTTTTATAAAATCACTGTTATACGAAAAAAAATGTTAAATTAATAAATATTTTATCTTCGATTTAAGTGTCCTTGTACGCCATTGGTAGTTACCACTCATTCGTTTCAAATGTTTCTAACAGACAGTGGACTCTTAAATCATTAAAGAGACCCATTAATTAGGAGTGGAGACCTATTGTTTGGTTGTCCGGTGTCTCTGGTTTTCACAATGCTGTAATCCAGATCCAGACAGATGTCGCAATTGTCCGTTTGCCATCTGGGCCCCGGGTCTTTTACACAAGCCTCCTCTTCGATCTTCAGGCGACGAATGAGCCGGCGACGGCGCCTGGTGGCCCTCTTGTCGCGCAAGACGACCTTTTGCTCCCGCTTCCGGCGCCCCTCTGGCCCACTCTCCCCTGTCCCTCCAAAAACCGTCATTCAGCCAGAACCCCACCGCCCCAAACACGGCTTAGCCGACGCCCTGGCGCCGGTTCGGTCACACCCGTGCCCCCCTGCAACGCCGCCCACCCCGCCGCCCATGCCAATATCATCGCTTGCGCCGCCTTCCCAGCCATTGCCGCCCCGCCGCCGCCCCCGACGCTCCGGGCACCACCACCCGCCCCCTGTCCACTCCACTCCCGTTCCCCACTCCCGCCGCCCCGCCACTAGCCCCCCCACTCGCCCGTGCCACTGGCCCCAGCCGCTCGCCCCCGCCACTCGCCCCCGCCACTCGCCCCCCCCACTCGCCCGTGCCACTGGCCCCCACCACTCGCCCCCGCCACTCGCCCCCGCCACTCGCCCCCCCCACTCGCCCGTGCCACTGGCCCCAGCCACTCGAGAGCGGCTAGTGGGTTTGCCCAACTAGGTATCTCTCACAGGGTATCTATTGTGGCACACCCGGGACGACCTCTAAAATCCCAACTTCCCTCCCCACACGCGTGGTTATTTAATGCACGTAAGGGTGTTTGTAATTAAGGGCAGGGGATCAGAAAAAGAAAAGGAAGAAAAAATCGCGCGCTGTCCGTGGCCCGTTTGTTAGGATTCTTCCTCCGGCATTTGCCTGGTGTTGATCGGAGAAACCACGGTAAATTCGGAGTAAATTCAGATCAGAGCAGCCGACCCCTGGAATTCTCTTCGAAGCAGCGACAGAACTCGACTTAGCTCTGTAGATAGGTGAAAAATCCGCCACCGTCGAGAGTCGTTCCCTACGATCTAGCTGTCAGAGGAACTGCAGTGACTTCAGCAGATTCCCTGAAACACCTCAGCCGGTGTGAGTTTTGGTGGACGCAGGGGCGGAGATGTGACGGGGCCGGTCGTGTCAGTGTGAAGCGGCGGAGGCGGCAACGGGGATAGAGGTGAGGTAAGCAGTAACGGCGGGGGCGGCGTGTCTGGAGCGTCAGAGATGGTGTTGGTATAGCGGCGATGGCTTGAGGCGGGGGCGAGAGGCTGGCCCCGCAGCAGCGGACATGCGCTTCGACGGTAAAACTTCCCCGCGCGACGGGACGGCTCGTTCCCAAGGCAACGGCTGGCCGCTACTGAACCGATCTAATCCGCACGTCCACAGTGAGCCTAAACATCGGGAACGAGCGCAAGTTGAGATACAGTGTTGTTTGAACATTTTCCGGTCCAATCTTCTATAAAGGAAATTTATATTTATTTTAATTATTTTTGCAGTGCGTCGAAATATTGGAAAATAGCGTAAAATAGTCTTGTTCTGATCATGTTTGGTCTAATATTGAATAAGGAAATATACAATCCTTTTATTATTGTTTTCTAATATTTACATAATAATCACTAAGAACAGGACATTTATTTTAGTAAAGTTTATTATTTTTTTATATTTTGCTATTGTAACCGCCACCTAGCGGTCACATCTGAAACTGGGGCCAACAGACGCAACGCGACGTGACGAGAAATTGAGAATAAGAAATTGACGAAGTTACGACGAGCCCACAGAGATGACACCACAGCGTATTAGAACGAGTATCGCATTTCCACAGTGAATGAGCACAGGAAATTTCTTCAAATATTGCGTATTTTCGCCTAGAACTGGAAGAAACCCGACATTTTAGATCATAGTGCCGACGTGGAAACTTGAAGACCGAAGTCCTGAGCTGCGTGGATTTGGCGTATATCAGTATTCTAAAAGCTTAATAAAGGTAACAAATTGTTTATTATGAAGTTATTACTATTGGAAATAGTCTAGAACAAATGCTAATATTATATTGATATTATTATTAATATATTGATATTAGTATTATTAATATATTGATATTAGTATTATTAATATATTGATATAAGTATTAATATTATATTGATCATACGAGCATGTGGTGAAATGATTGATTGTGAAATGCTAATTCAATGAGAAATCATCCGGATTGCTAACGTATAATCGGAAGAAACCGTATGTGAATATTATGCGATTTCTAATGGGGCAAATCCGACCCAACAGCTTTTATTTTATACTTGGATGAAGAAACTCCGATGCAGCGGACACTGACGTGAAGATAGCTGACCTTGCGGCGAGCCACCTGGAGGGCGCAGCATATTGCAGACACCGCTGGGGCGAGCTAGTGAACTTCAAGAGAAAAGACCTTGAAAAAATTCGTGAGTCTGCGGGCGCTTTCAAACGGTTCCGTTACTTTGAGAAAGAACCAATTTGCAAAAGTAAAGCTTTGAAGTAAATGAGGATAATTTCTATCTGATAATAGGAAGTTACATGCAACTCAAATGCATAGTGCTTTGCACAATTCTTTCAATTGTTTAAAACAGACCGTCGTAAATTGAAAGTTAAAATATTTTAGTGAATTTCCATGTAAAGACATGAGCTCATAGTCTATTAATATAAAGGATAGTGAATGCTAAAAGCAATTAAAAGATTAGATTGATATTCTTGTGAAGAGACATTACAATAATTACTTGAAGTAATTAGTAATAGCTATTTGTGGCATGACAAAGATTTCTAAAAGGAATAATTAGATTCCAGAATTTATAAATAATTTTGTATATAATCACACAGTCTTATAATTTTGAATACTTTAGTTATCAGTATTATTGCAGGGTAATTTTCGTGTGTATAAGTGTATTTCTATGTATATATTGTTTTTTCAGGATTATACTGTTTTGCTTTAAGTGTATTTTTAATTCAAGGATTTGAAATAGAAACTTCTATTTCTTTCAATGAATATTTAGTTTTATTAAAATTAGAGTAGGTCTTCGATGAACCAGACCCTAATATGTGTGTAGTTATTAATAGCTCGCATAGAGAGTAGTGTGATTAGGTAATCACATATCGAGTGTCATTAGGTAGGTCACTCGAAGTCATTCATTCTACTTCGAAGGGAAAGAAGGTAAAGACGGTGACACTATATTTGTGATAATTATCAAATTGTATGTTTGTACGTACTTGGCGCGAGAGCCCGTGAACGGGCTCAGGCGCATAAGCGATATTCCTGCCTTGCGGCCATGAGTTAGAAGTGTACGTGTTGTTAGCACATAGACATCCTCACGGCGTTTTCCGGTCTTCTCAACCTGAGAAGTGAGACCGCGTAGTAGAAAGCGATTACACTGACCAAGAACTAGCCGCGAAGCGCAATTATCGCATTACATCTATGTAATATTTATTTCATTCTTCTATTAGAGGTATATGGTGTTTTTATTCTAGAGTTACGCATTGTTCGATTGAGAGACTCCACATAGGTAGCAGAAATAAAGCATTTAGATCATGTTTCTGGATTTTTTCATTTCACGGCTAGTTTCATTTTTCTTTAAATAAATACCAAAATGGTGTGTTCCCCTGGCGTACATATTGCGGAAATTATTTTTATGTGTTGGGTATTGAATTTTTCATTGCCGAATTGGATGGCCGAGTTGGTTAGAGTGTGTGCCGACTCAGCGCATCGGTCTGAAGGGTCATGGGTTCGAGTAACACCGTGGGCATGGTTGTATGTCCCTCGTCTTTGATGTATGTGTGTGAATGCGGAAGGCCTTGTTGAGTCTGATGACAGACCGAGTAGCCCGCAAGTGTGTCAGTGTCTAGTGTAAAGATTAATGTGTCCCCTTAGGGGACATAGTGGGGACCCGGGGCGGATAGTCGAAATCGGCATCCCCTGAAGCTGGAGAAAGATCCAAGAAAAAAAAATTGATTAATATTTTTTTCATTCCTAAAAGAGGAACATAGAACGCTGGCACAAAAATGACACGCAGAAAATATCAAGAACGTATTCTCTTGTTTGGCGTATACTTCATTATTCATTCCTCTTTGGTTTTATATTCTTATATCTTTCTTAAGCTCTCCTGCAATTTCTCTCTGCATATCTCTGTTCCTTTTCTTTTCACCGGATGCGACAGATCAATCGCAATGTCGGCAGCATCGTTGACCGAAAGTTGTTAGGGATTCGTGCCCCGAAGTTGAGGGATGTCGGTTGACGTATTTGTGGCGCTCGCGATGTAGCTGTGTCATTCACTGTCAGCAAGGGAATTTCGATCGGTTGTTTTCCTTGGTTTCTTCGATATATGCCTGGAGGAACCACCTGGAGCTGTGTCGTAATAAACAGACCACGGACCGCGCTAAATGTTTCCTTCCTTATTTTCTTCTCCTCTCTCTCCACACACACACACACACACACACACACACACACGCACACACGTCTACACAAGTCGTCATCTGGGTTGATTTCGTATCTCATGTCCGAGCGAGACAGAATATCTCTTACCACTCTTGTAGTATAACACTAACTACACTTACGTTACTAAAGACCCAAGTAATTGATATGCCTGGAATCAATAAATGCTCACTCGCACATTAATGTATCTTTCTTCTCTTCTTCCTTTGTCACGCCATTCACCCTTTACCTTGTTCCGTTTCCTTCTTTTCTCTCTCTAACTCTCCTTCCTTTCCAATATACCAACTAACATTTGTTTTAAAAGAAAACGTTAACAGAAAGGCAGATATTTGTTTGTGAAATCAAAAGAACCCTTTAATGAGCAATTCATTACACCGTATCTCGTTGGGATTTCTTTGTTCAGCCTCCTTCGGATGTCTTTCATTATTTAAACTCATTGTTCTCTTTACGCTCGTGTTGTTTCTTTCTTTGAATGAAAGTTCTTCTCTTTTATTGTAGTATATTTAGAATACCTCTCATTTAAGGAAAGAATGATTGAATCATGCGAAGTGACATTTCACTCGATGTCAGAGTTCCAACATACTCTATTAAAGAGACATTCGCAGTCGTAATGTAGTTCATTAATTTCTTTCCTTAGGAGAAAATATGGCGAAAATATTCTTGAGTTTTCATTAACCTTGTGAATTTAGCTAATGTTTCTTTTTCTTTTGTCACTTATGCGTCTTTTGAAATAAAACCCTGTTATATTACTCTTGTGGAATTTAAAAGTTTGGTGCTCTATAGTTTATTTTCATGATGGCTTATTAATATTTTGGACGAGATAACTATTCGTACTATTGCCATTTATCCTGAAAGTGTAATACACGTGTATATTTAATTAACGAATATTCTGAAAGATGACGATGTTTCTAGTCCACTAGTGATTCGGGACCGACCTCCACATCTTACGAGTTATCTCTCCTTCAGGTTTCATTCTAAAGCGGGGCACCGCTGCACATCCTATGTTCGCGATATCTGTGACTGGGAGAGGGGGGTAAGCGCATCAACTGATATCACTGCAGTGCCTCTGATCGGGAGATCCTAGGTACCAGTCCCGACGGTGACAAGATTTTCGGCACTAGCTTGTCAGCTAGGTTGAATTCAGTTGCTGATTCACAGAATTCTAGCGGCCGGCTGCTCTGATCGGTAGTTTCGTGGTTTCTCTGCTCAACACCAGGATAAAGGCGGAGCAGTACCCTAACACACGAGTCACGGACAGCGCGCGATCTTACCTTCCTCTTTCTTGTCCTATCCTCACCCCTTATACACACACACATACACTTACAGTAACATGCACTACTCTACTATACATACCAGCAGAAGGGTCGGGGTCTCAGAGCTTGTCCTGGCTGCGGCGATTCCCCCTTGGAGAGAGACACCTGGTTGGGGAAGCACCGTTAGTCGACGGTAGGTTGGCGCGGGAAGATCCAGCGGGAGAAGATCACCGCGTTTCCCGATAAAAATACTTGTACTATACTTACGTCACTAATGGTCGCAGTGGTTGATGCGCCCCGAATCACGAACAATAATTTAACCGATACATGTGGTAGTATTGTGCTGCGTGTAAGTACGTGTGCAAGGAAGAAGAAGAAGTCGTTCGCGGTTGGTGTTCGGTTCGTATAAGTTCTTTTTCAGCACGGCGTAGACACCTCAGAAAACTACTGATTGGGGGAGCCATCTGCTAGAATTTCTCAGCCGACAGATTCTCATAGGTCTGTATCTTAGATCACCACATTCTAGACTAGGGATGCGACATCGATGTCGATGTTTTCAACTCTTCGTTGTTTTTATAGCAATATTGGTATTTTAAACATCGATATATTCAGTCGATGTTGCTTTAATATCGATGTTTTGAACTTGAAGTTTTCTTTCTGAAGAGAAAATTCTCGTAATCAAATTTTCCGAAGTATGATATATGAAGTAACTGACTGAGAGTTCATATGTCCGAAATAAACGAAAGCGGTTTGTACTGCCGTCATTAATCAATCCCTCTTCAGCCCGAAATCTATCATATGCTCTGCTGTTTTCTACCCGTCGTATATCGCAAATTAAAGGGAGGTCCATGCTTGCGTCATTAATGTAGGGCCTCCTCCTATTTCTTATGAATGTCTTTGGTGACCTCACGACTGTCCCCTTGAGATGAACTTGCACCCTTAAGGTCTGAGGCTCATTTTTGTCCATTGTAATTTTTTACTTTGTTTTTGGTTATATCTGAGTTACAAATTAATTATTGGGCACGGCTACTGTCAAATTTCATTTTCATGCGCCCAAACTTGACGTTAAAGGTACTAAACTAGCTTTAAAATTTAGATTTAAAAACATCAATATTATTTGTTTGATGTAATTCTAATGTCGATATTGAGATGATTAATATCACTTCAATGACATTCTTATAATGTCATTTATAAAATAATTACAAAATACGAGAGAAATTTCGAATAGTTTGTGAAATCAAAAAGTGTTGACACATGGGGCGACCAAAATGGGCGCAGTTCTTTGAATTCAATTATTTATGTCAATCTTTAGCGATAATGAACAGCACAGAACACACATTTTAACGTCCCGCGTACAAGATCCCCAAAACCATGGGCTACTTCCAAAAAAGCCAGGAAGTCACTTATCGTATTTTCTCCTAGCAACGAGGCATCAACTGCTTTCAGGAATGCCTGACCAGATTACCACCTCCCCGACGCTTCGTTAAACCGTTAAGATATTGTAGCGAATTCGTAGAATTTTGCATTTTCTATGTAAAACGCGATGAAATCATTGAAAATTCACAGCTATTGTAGCAGTGGTTTTCCCAGCCGTTTGATTAGCCTATACAAAAGCAGTAAACACGTCTGTATCGACTAACGCGAAGGTGGTATTTAAACTCAAAGTTTGTAGCGTTCAGAATTATAGCCTCTAAAAACAATCAGGTACGATGCGCCAAAACAGTGTTTACCCAAAAACGTACAAACTAAGTGTGAGAATAAGTGAGATCTCCAGACAAGGTAAAAGTTTACAATTACTACATCAGTCAATGAGATTTACGCTGAAATATACTGATAGCTCTTAAACATTTCCCGTTGCCCTTGTGTCAATAGACTAAAACGACAGGTCTGCTGCAACGTGTTTCAGAAGCTCTCCCAAATCTACTCAGCTATATTCGCAGCCTCAACAGAGGAAACGAGACGTTCCTATGATATACGTTAATTATTTCAAGAATAATTTTTATACAGTGACATTTATATTAAAATCTAAATAATATTAAATAATGGATCATTACTAAAATAATAACAAAATAAATTATTCATACGCAATAGAAGAATGGTAGTATATCATCAAAATGCTTTGTAACAATGAAGATAATAAATTATTGATAAAAAAGTATTATAGACAGCAGAAAAAACTATCAGACGGGTGCAAACCGCGACCAAGAGTAGACGTGTGGTGAGCCTTAGGTAAGAATAGATAGTTATGAGCAGAGAGCAAGTAATGATGTGATAAACGAAGTTAGTAGTGGGAAATTATAAATTGTGATAGATAATATTATTCGATGACTAAATTAATGGAACTTTAATTTATGGAGATAAAAAAACAATGTTTGGAGTTGCGGCCAAAAAGGAGAACTAGTCCAAGAACCCAGAACCAACGGACAAGTGCGCTGAACATCTTCTACCAACCGAAAGTGAATATAATAACTACATAGAACTTTCATCTTCCATGTACAAGGCCAAGATTGAAAGTAAGTTTTCAGATTATTACTAAAATAAATATAAAATTAAGAAGTTAAAAATAACCGTAGTAAACAAAATTGCTATTAGGAAAACTATGATGGATCCGAGTATGCGTGAATGGTATAATTTTAAATACGGTGTGTGTGCAGGAATTCATTTATTTAGATATTTTTTCTGTCAAGTGTTAAAAGGCAGTATAAGTATATTGTGCATTCAAAAACCAAATCAGAAAATATGCTCTTATTAAACAGCAATAGACATTGTCACGCTACTGTAGTAATTCTAAATTTACATGTTCTTATTTCGTAACATTGATGTGTCATGAGGATTAACCACCAACATTAAATTCCCCCAAATACAGCAAATTTATCAGCCGAAATCTCGTATGAGCGGTAATTTTTAGATCCACGAAGTTAAGTAAGTATAATATGTAATGACCCTCGATATTAAGAACTTGAAGTAGAGAATATTGTTGGGAGTAAAATTAAAACCTGAGTTAGCCAAAATAAAATAAATATTAATCGACAAGGGTATTTGTATTTCTTCTTATTATTAATTCATAATGTAAATTGAAGAAATATTTCAATATTTAATTTTGCATTCAAAGCTTTATTATCCATGTCGGATCAGTTGCTGAGACTCGAACCCTAGGACATATTTTAGCTTATATAATACAATTTATATAAGAAGAAAAAGAAATACAATTCTTAACCTCTGAATATAACCTGGGGTCTATTGGACCCCAACCAAATTTTATTATTTAAGTTCAATTGAAAAATAAATTTTTGGGATATTTTACTCCCACGTAAATTCAGTTAGTACGTTTGGGAATGGTTTGCACAGTTGCCACCTTCTAATACTCACCTCGCAGTAAGTGCGGAAGTGTCTTTGGGGTTTGCTGGACCCCAGTGTTATATTTACGTGTGTCTTTTTTAAAGTTGCAATTTTGGTTTTTGTTTGTTTTTAAGACTTTTTCTAGACAAAATAACATCAAACATTAAACATAATTCACACCTAATACGAGATTTACTAGATGAGAGTGATAACAAAGAAACATCGGAGAGCTTGTTTGGTGTCTCTCGGATTTGGATCCTGATTGTGTTTTAGTACACGATTATCAATAGTTGTCAAAGAATAGAAAAAACTTTAAAAATTTCTCAAAACTCTTGCAATGCTGCGATAACACTAAATGAAAAGCACACTAACTAGGCAAGGCTGCATGATTGATACAGTAAAGAAAGTGAAATTAGTTTGAACATTGCAAAATGTATTGAAGCCTACGAGGCACAAATGAATAATTATTCTAAACACATGTCTAGACTTTACAAACAAGACTACACTCTTAGTAAAAATGCTCTTCCTTTCACATATCTGTCAAGTTGGGGGTCTAAATGCACACAAAATGCACTTCGCTGAAAGAAAATGTCCACGGGCTGGATTCGCTCTCCGTGGTCAGCGCTCTATAGTCCAGTGTCTTTTCGCCATGCACTTTCCCAGCTCCTTCCTCTCCAGCCGCGTGTAGCCCTCTGCCCCGCCAGTCCCACCTCTCCCGAGCACGCCCCGAGGTCACCCCGGGCAAGTGGGAGGGGGGCAGCCGATCGGGCGGGCGGCAGGAGAAGAGGGGCGAGACCGGCGGCGGCGACGATGGCGACGGTGGCGGCGGTGGCGGCGGTGGCGGCGGCGGCGGCGGTGGCGGCGGTGACGGCAGCGTGGAGTGGCCTGGCATCAGCCGCGCGCCTCCTGATGCACGAGGCAGTGCTCCATGCGTAGAGGCGCAGGGGAAACAATGATTAATTAATTTTTTAATTAATTAATTAATTAATGTTTTTATGTGGGACGCGCGAAAACTATGTTCGCGTCCCCATAACACACTGGTGCACCATGGTACTCCCATAATTGGCAGGATGACCACTAAGAGCGCCAAGCTGGGCGAAAGTCACTGCAGCTTTAACCGCGCCGAGAAAATGTGCTAACAATAGTTTTAATTTATTTCTTACTCAATGTTATTTTTAAGTGTGTAAATTAAAAAGAATAATTAAATTTGATTTGTTTTCATTTTTCAGTCAAATTTTACTTCTATCAAATCTCTAATAAAGTATTATTTAGTTTTTTTTAATCTAAATAACGACTTATTTGCTAAGGTATTATAAGAAAAACTGTGTACATTTTTAAGATAATGATAATACTGGGTTACAATACTTTTTTACGGCCTTTAATAAAATATAAAGTTTAACAGTAATAGTTTGTTTCAAAAACAAAACAAAATATTTATCCAAATCTATGCACATATGTCAAAAAATGTGTAATTTTTTTTGAATGGTGCTAATATCTTAATAAAATAACACCAATTTCCCTCAAAAGAGTATTAGCTCAATAAAAGGACTTAAAGGTATAATTAAAACATTTACAGAACTGTCGAAAACCTTCATGTAAAAATATACATGCTTTAAAATTGGGGTCTGACAGATTTACGTATAATTAAATAAGTGTTGTATGTAAGGTTTAAGTTAGTGTAAAGGTGATGTAAGTTTTAAATTAAGAATATACGCTATACATATATTTTTCTCTAAATTCAGTTGCTTCCAAGCCACCAAACCATCAATCCGGTGCCTTCAAAATTTTAAAATTATATGTATTGCCTGAAATTATTATTGAATTATCTAATAAAGTAGTTAATGTTTTAAGGTTAACTAATTATATCACATTCATCTTCGTAAGTATCGTGTGTTAATAATACATAACTTCACTCAAAAAATCAATTGCTTTACAAATGTTGGAGAGTGTCTTTCAGTCCGATTACAATTCCAGTAAAAGGTGGATTACCAATATTTTGAGCTGGGATCTCCTCGGAAATTTTACTGAGTCATGAAATTTATTGAACTAATCTCAATAAATCCGTCCAATCTTCAATCCCATGTTTTCTACTTCTGCGTGATTAAATTTTTGAATTGAAAGTTGCTTTCTGTGCAAATAAGATATGTTCGCACTAGTGTGATATTGCTCTCTAGCTACACTTTAGTTTATATTAAAATTCTATGGCATTTTAAGTAGCATGGCACTGAAAATGTAGGTTCTTCAATAATTCTTTGATTAAGTATGACATTGTGCATTACAAACAAGTTCGTTGAGAGATAAAGTTGTCCATTCTCATATCACATGCACTGCCAGATATATTTTGTTCTTACTGGCGTACAGCCTCTTAATCCTACTTTTTGATATTTATATCTTTGTAATTCACATGATTGAAATTCATAGACAATTTGAAAGATATTACTTTAAATATTTTAGAATTTAACTAATTAATACGTTATTTAACAATGTACCTGTTTGTAACAATATTTGGATTCTTATTAAGTTTTATTACAACACCTGGAATTCGTTCTCATTTTCATAAAGCAATTCATAACTTTAATATTTTTTCCAATTAAATTCGTACTTCTTCCTCATTTGGCCCAAATATTGAACGCATTGTAGAGGAAAAAATATTTTAAAAATTTAGAAAGAATTACTAAGTAAAATCTCTGAAGAGTAATACTAGGTACTTTTTGGTATTTGATGGCATTATACCTCTTAGATAAAAATATTTACATGATTTTTGAGAATTACATATTTAGTAACTGTTACTATCGCAAACTTTCTCAAGGGTATTTGCTCAAATTCTTCCCTTTCCCGAATTACTTCTTTATATATTATCTTATGTTAGAAGAGATTACAATAACTATCCGCAAACAATGGTAATGGCTGTTTTGGTATTTGCGCTTGTAGACGAAACACGGATGTCTATGTACGAAATTACGTCACCACGGAGCAATAAGGGATATTGTTGAATTTCTCATACTCCGGCGACACTTGAATTTCTCACAGTGCGACCGCTGGGAGCCGGGAGAAATCGATCGTGGCTTTACGGAGCGAACACGTACGAGTAAAATTTTGGTAAACTCTCCATATTTTTGAAAAATGCAAAAAGTTAATATTTGAAAACTACAAAATTGAAGATAGAGATTTTTGGTTTGAACAAAGTCTGTTTAAAAAATAAGCTTTAAGAAAAATACACAATATCTTCTAAAAACAGTTGATTTCACGTAATTCGTGGCTGACGTATATCAATTTCTAAAAAAGTTGTTTTCTCAAGTAACGCACAAAATTGTTTCAATAAAGGTTTCCCTCGTATGTAATAAGGGACGGCAAAATATACAGTAGCGCTAACACCTAAAACGTCCAGCCAATTTTCTCCAAAGTTTATATTCCAAACCAATCCGAATGAACTCGAGGTTTCGGGAGTTTGATACGGATATTTTGATTTTTGAGGATATTTTGCATGAAGCAACCATTTACGTTTTCAAGTGTCGGCCCGAGTTGAATCCATACGACGCTTCTGTGACGTAGTAATATAAGTGACGGCGAGTTAACTCTCATGATCTGAGTTCGCGTCTCGGAGCGGAAAAATCTTTGTAGGTTGAAAACACTTTTACAGGTTTATGTAGTAGTACAATACAACTTGGCAGATAAAAATGCAAGAAAGTAGTTTAAAAATGTCGACATCACGCACAGCATGGCGGTAAGGCGGGTAGTATCACTCAAGGAAGGCAACGCAAGGTGAGGACGGTGGCCTGGAGCAGCCTAGGTTTGATGAGGCCAGGCTAGGCAAAGCAGAGCAGGTCACAGCAAGCCGCAGCAGGCCACGGCAGGCTAGGGAGAAAATACACTACAGACAGTTTACAGTATTTTTCCTGTTTGGATTGTAACGATCCCCCCTCGGGATACGTACTGTCAAGGCTCGACGCCAAGCGTACTCGGCAGGAAAGCACGAAAAACTTACCTTCGACGCCAATCTTCGACAAGAGCCGAAGATTTTTATAGGGTAACTCCCGATAGAGCCGAGATAATCATCAGGATCGTGGTCTCTCTGAGTTAGATTCAAATAGATTGGGATGAGGTGTGTTCAACATACGCTACTGAATAAAATTACAATAAATTCTTTAATAGTTGTTTCTGAAGGAAGTCCACTTATTTATTTCTTAAAATCTTACTCCAACTGCCACTAAAATGTCTAGTAATATTTTACTTAAATTTAAAACTACTCAAACAAATTAAAATTTAAATGCATTACAGTTGTAGTCTTCATTCTTGATGATTTAGTAGTTCGTTCCGTGAGTCTCTAATATTTTTGTTCTAACACTATCCAAAACCTTCAATTACGCGCATCTCGTAATTGCAAGGTAATGTCTCTTTACCATTGATGAGGTCGTGAATTGGTTGTCACCACTCGAGAAAGGTAGTGCTCATTGACGCAATGACCGCATCGTGAGTGATGTTGGCACGTAGTTTGTGCTGCGGAGAGAATCGCTGAAGTTCTTTCCTTTCCAGAATTATTTCTTATTATCTTAAGTTAGTGGAAGGGACAATAACTATCCACAGATAATGGTAATGGCTCTTTTGGTATTTGCACTTGTAGACAGAGCACAGGTGTCTACGGACGTAACGTGCCAGTGTGGAGTTAGTGTAGGGGACAATAACTATCCACCGATAATGGTAATGGCTCTTTTGGTATTTGCACTTGTAGACAGGTGTCTACGGACGTAACGTGCCAGTGCGGAGCGCTGAGCGTCACCGTTGAATTTCTCATACCCCGGCGTTTGACACTTAAATTTCTCATAACTGAGCCCCGGCTGCCCGCTGAAAGCCGGGAGGAACCGGCCGTGGCTCTGCGGAGCGAAAACGTGAGGAGCCCTGTGCTAGACGGGTCTGGGCCGGCTGGGCGGAGGTCGTTGCCTCTGGGGAAGGGCGGGTGTCGGCTCGGCGCGTTGCCGTCTTGGCGAAGTTCGCAAGCGGTCACGTGCCCGGGCCGTGAGAAGCGCTCCAAAGGGCTCCAGCCATCGGCGGCGAAGCTCGCGCAATAGTAGCGTTACTGCCGCGACCGCGCTGTCTCAGGTACAAAGCATTAGCAGACTTTGTTATTGTCAGACACTCCTATGCGCGGTGAAGTATTGCAGGCAATTTCCAGCAATTCAGATCACTAGTATAAGTTAGCGGCGAGAACATGCCGACCAATTTGGAGTAATGGCGTCTAGAAAATTGCCTCTCAGTGGTTTCGTTTTCTCATAGAATCGTCTGTTCTTCTCGACGTCAGAAAATTGTGTGTTCAACTTGGAGCCAAATTTCGGTCTGTCGCTTTCGGTGAAGAGCTCCTACCTCGTAACCCTGCTTTCCCGCGCAAAAGTCTCATTCCCATTTCGAAATTGGAGAATTCCGCAACGCGGGACACTTGTAGATGCCTACACTCCCGATTTGCTGCCGATGTGTCACATGGTGTAGCTTCTAGGGCTTCCCTTCCTTCTGCTACATCGGATTGGCTGTCCATCGCGTTTCTTTCTTCATCTCTCGCAGCATGTCCGTCTCGGAAGTAGGTCAAGATTGCTCTTGTACGAAAGGATTTACATAACTTGTTAACGCAACTATATAGGACCAGGAAAGCCCTCATCTACTGGTGACAACTGCTATGTTCATGATTGGTGGGGCCCGCGGGCGCTGGTCCGCTGCGGGGCAGGCACTGCTCCCCTTCCTTTCCCCTTCGCGGCAGCACGGACCGTTCGCGATGGAGGAGCGCCGCTGACGGCCGGAGTAGACTTGCCTCCAGCTGGAGGCGAAATAAAAAGGGGCCGGCGGCGGCCGGACAGTACAGAATCAGTAGTGGATAGCCTAGTTCCTTTCAAGCCTAAATGACGCCTCTGAGCTAAATTAAAATCGCCTGTTTCGTCGCCCGAGATAATACCTTCTTTCTCCGCTAGATGGGGAAAGGAGCGTAGAGAAATTTGCGTGGTCAGACGGAAGAGCGAGCAGGATGGCCCGAGTCTCGCCACGTAAAATAAGGCACTAACTAACTAACTAACTAACTAGTTCCGCTCTACGGAGTTTCCGGTGTGCTAGGTCTACGGCAAGAGCTACGTGAGCGCGAGATTCAGTCCGCTATGGTGCCGTGCGAGTTGGAAGCACGAACGGGTTGGCGTTTCGCGCCGGGAAGAACTTTATTCCATGATTCAGTTTAAAATGTCTTGTTTTTGTATTTGATGCGGAAATAAACCACTTGTTAATTTGGTCTAAAACATTGATATTTCGATGGCCATAACAACAACCTTCTAGGATGGAGCCGGTCAGAAACGGTGGCACGGAGAATGCTTCGGGGAGAGTAATTGACGTCCTTTCTTCCGTAATTTGTATGACGACGTCAAATGCGCCGCGTCTAGCTCCGAACGTGCTTGTAAAACTTCACGGCGATTAGTGGCAAGCTAATGCGCGTGAAGTCACGTTCTTCGCGGAACGGAATAAATGAGTCTGGGTGGCTGACAAAGAAGAATTCTGCTCAGAGGCGTCAGATAATGTATTTTATATATACAGGCTGTCCAGGGAGGAAACGACGAAACTTCTAAGCTCTTCAGACAATTCCAAGCATATTTTGTCTAATAAACTACGTGGATATTCCGAATGGATGAGCCGCAATAAGCACTCAAAAGTTGGTTTGAAAAATTGATTTCTAAGCAAAACTTTGCATTATAGAAGCATAGAAACACTCCAGAAGCATATGCGTTGTTTATTATTTACAAAACAAGTGAATATATTTGTTCAGAAAGAAAACTTAAGCGAGAAATAAAAAGCACCCAATTTACACATTTCCACTGCTTTTTTTATTTCTCGCTTAATTGTTCTGTCTGAGCAAATTTATTCAATTCTTTTATATATAATAAACAATTTATATATTTCTGGAGGGTTTCTGTGCTTCCATAATGCAAAATTTGGCACTTCTATGTGTTTTTCACCAAGAAGGTTTATGTACTGTTAATTCTGTTGTAACTCCATTATATGGCTCTGGAGAACAAAACTGAATATTCAGGTCAAATGCAATGCAATGCAAAGATACCGTAATCTACAGAATAAACTCTTTCTGAACATTCTATTACACTTTTGCTGGTCCGGCGCTTCCCGATATTATCTCACCTGCCCAGAGACGTGCAGAATCTGCAAGTAAATGTGAATGAGAAGGACAGAGAGCGGCAGAGACAGAGACACACAGAGACAGACAGACAGGGACAGGGTGAGGAAAGGAGGAGGAGACAGCGAGAAAGGGATATGGGAGGGAAAAGTGGGAGATGAAGAGCAGAACAACGTCTGCCGGGTTTTCCTAGTTTTACGCGTAAAAATACACATTTCTCGCATGCGACGCGTGGGCGCGCGCAGGTGTAATGGCGTGGCCGGCCGACGGGCCAGCTGACGGCTCTTTGCCTGCCCTACAGCGGGTGCGGATTTATGACGTTCTGAGGAGCTACTCGAGGGAGTGCGAGAGAAAAGGTCCTCTGCTTACAAAATATACACTTTGTAAAAGGAATGCGGCTCAATGGGAGGTCGCAGGCGACGTCAGGGCCTGACTCGTCACAGAATAGACGAATAAGTTAAATAAATATCCAGAGAAATATTCTCTTCCGATTAATTCGTACGAAAATGTATTAAAATGTATTCGACATCACACAAAACCTGGTGGTAAGGCGGGTTTATCAGGGCTAGGAAAGCCGGTACGGGGCTAGGATGATGGCAAGAAGTAGGATGGGTTTCGGCAATTCATCGATAAGGCAGAGAAGGGCAAGTTGGGGCTGGACGGAGCAGACGAGGGCAAAGCAGAACAAAGCAAAGCAAGCAGGGCAAGCACAGCAGTCCACCCCAGGCCAGTCTAGATTTATAGATAGAATGCATTCTCTTTTTGACTGAATAGATTTTTTCTTTTTCGTTACTTTTCTTCCTATTTCTTCGGGGTCAACGCTAATGGGGAGAGCACAGTTTTTACTTATTTTTCACACACTTCATTTTGATGCTGATTTGTCGAGATTTTTTACTGTCAGATGACCTTCCTAACACCGACCACAGGGGACACATAAGCACATTACACATAGACAACACCCACAATGATGAAACACACACAACCATACCAGAGGCGGGATTCGTACCCACGATCATTCAGTCCAAGATCACCACTATCTTAGCAATCTCGGGTTCCCGAATCATCTTTTTTTGTCTGAATAGATTAATATTATAAATAAATAGTCATGCAAGTCAAAGGATTCGACTTTATACGTTTCGTGTGATTTAATTGCTCGGGCTATGTCGCGACCCGCAATATAAGCGGCCGGCGGCACTGAGACAGCAGTTCGAGTTGGAGAGTGAGCCTGCGTGTCGAGTTGTCAAGTGCGTATCGTGAAGTGTGAGAAACTGTGCTGCGTTATTGGACTTCCTCTGGTGTTGTGGTTTGGCTTCGCGAGTGAGTGGACTTCTGGATATTTAGAATTGTTTGGCTACGACTACGGACTTATTCTTTTGGATTTTGGGAATTGTACTCACTTGCCTGTATTGTTGCTTGCAAGTTGTAATAAACAAAGTTGTTGGAAAATTGTGTTTTTCTGAACTTAACAGCATCCAGTAGTAGATATAATTGCGAATCACTCGGAACCGCTTCAACTTTCACTCTTAAAACCAATTTTTTATGTCCCTGAAGGGAATGAGTTTTGTAATTCAGATAAGTTTTGTGTCTCCAACACGAGTCCTTTTAGTTGAGAAAGGACAGTTATATTTCTTAAGCGGTATTATATTCCCGACGCTGAAAGGCACAAAGAGAAAGAAGAAGAAGAACTAGCAGTATTCTACAAAATTAAAAGCTTTTTCAATTTATACTACTCTTTTGGAGATCTAATTCTTATGGGCATCCCTACTTCCTGGCTTAGGGGGTGTGATTACTAGCAATAACTCAAGTCTACGTGAAATTTCAATTGAAGGAATAGAGGTAGAAATAATATTTCACTATAAAATTATCGGCTTACGTGGCTCCGGGCATCAATTGATGTCACTGCAGTACATCTTACAGGGAGATCCTAGCGTTTGAATCCCGACGGCGACGGCAGTATTTTCGACACTAGCTACATAACGTGATTGATATCCCTGTCTAGAGGAAAATTCTAGCGGACGGCTTCTCTGATAGGTAGTTTTTATTGGTTTTACCGATCCCACCAGGCGAATACTGGAGCAGTTATCTAACAAACGGGGTTCGGACAGCGAGCAGTCTTTCCTTTCTCATTCTTGTCCTATCCTCACCCTTTGCTTACTCACATTTACATTTATATGCGCTACATCAGTGTTATCAAGGTCGTTGGCACGAGCGGCAGTCCGTGGCACGAGTGCCACGACGAAATCGACCCTCCACGCAGTTCATTACCCCGCCACCACAGACAACACCAACCCTATTGTAAAACGGCGAGGTTACTAATAGTTTCCTTTCCCGACGCTAGTTGCACGGAGAAGCTCGTGACATGCTATGGTGCCACGACGCGTGCCACTGCCACCAGTAGAAGACCTTGACACCACTACACTACACTATCACACATGCCAGGAAATCAATGGTGAGTTTAGATATTTTCATGGTTGGGGTGGTGCCCCTCTGGTGGAAATACCTGACTGAGGAAAACCATGGTAACCGACGGGTAGGTTTGCGCCGTATCTCGTCATCCAACGGGAGAAGATCACTGCCACTACCTGAGGAATACACATGAGCTACATTTACGGTCACGATAGCAGTTGACGCGCCAGGAATCACTAATTGATCAATCTATTGATAGAGAAAGAAATAATATTTCTCGATTAAAATGATTATTTGATTTCTGTGAAATGTTACCCTTAACTGAAGCAACATACAGGAACGCTAAGTATAACTTAGCGAAACATTAGACGAGAGCAGTCATAAAACTATATAAAGTAAATTTACATGGAATTCTCGAATTCATAGAACTCCTTGCGAAAAAATGCTGAAGGAAAGAAAATTATGAAAGGCCCGCTGAATCCTAGTTCTCCTGTAAAGGGTTAATCTCATCTCTCAACGTTATTAGAATATTGATTCACTCATAATATAGCTTGTAATCGTGTAAGGCACAGTTCTGAGACTGGCTGTTCAAATTTGGGATCGAGTAAGAAGCTATTTTCACTTTTAATCCTAGAATAGTATTGATCAGTGGCGGCTGGTAGGGTAGTGACAAAAAGGAAGAAAAATAATTTTTTCACCACAAATGTGTGTATAAAATATCGTTTCTTCAAAAATATTTTTCTTTATAGTAATTCATTTGAACGAGCGCTTAGTCATTCGATGCTCGATCCATACTCTCTTCAAACTCACAGGGCGCTATGCTATCTGTCGTTCTCGTTTTAAACCTCTGAGTCACCTTCTGGCTGTCACCGTCTCTGCCCATTTAACGTCTGTAAAGAACGCTGTTGGTACCCGTCTCTTATGGATGAGACAGTGCCAAAATCGAACTGGCACAGTAGTTCCCGTTGTGTCCGACAGAGTGCACTAATGGCACTATCTTCATCAAGCAGACTGTCTCTCACTCAGGATGACCCCGATGCCCCAGTAGTTCATACACTTTTCCTTGTGTTTCGCACATGGAGAGACGGCATTGTCCGTGGGCGTAAAGCTTCCTCTCCTTTTTCTCTCACCCGTGTTCAGCAAACTCCGGAAGCTGTGACCTCTTGAGATTACGTAGGCGTACAGGCTTTCAGGCTGAGTAGTTTTTTGTTCTCATTATTTTTAGCTTGTTGCCAGTTATAATCTTTATTACATCTTAATAAACACGTTCACTGTAAAATTAAATTTTGTTGCCAAATAATTTTATTTCAGAGATTACTAAATCACGTTAATAACATTGCGTCGAACTTTAGAATTATTGATGAATTTTCATCGAAGCTTTAACATTGATGTACTAATTGAACATCGATAATTCGTAACAACGATGTTATCGATGTTGCGTCACTAACTGGCACTACCAATAGAATTCCGTACCAGTCGCCACTGCTATTGATGAGTAAAATTTATTCTCTGGCACGTATTTTTACAGATAGCATTCTTGTCATGGTACGGTCAGGTAGGTACGGTAGGTTATATCATCTTCAAATCAAGTAAATTATTTATTCTTTGGGTTGATATGCTCGTAATATCACTGTTTATATTTTATTTGCTTTCGTATAGTAGACAAATACCTTCATCTGGAACAGAAATTTACTTGACTTTACTACTGGAAATTTAATTTACTTTACTACTTAATTAAAAAGACTACCGGTTCGGCGGGCCCTTGTCAACTAGTCACATAACTAAGTTATGTGGTACTGTAAATGTTGCTTCAATTTTTAATTAGTAGATCTGGTGTCTTTCAATAAATTTGTTCAGGGATACTGCAAATACTGATCTCTTAATTTGCAACTTTTTCCTCGAAGAAATTGTAAATTTTACTCATTAATAGGGGCAACAAAAAATATCAACACAAATATTTTCACAGATATTATTAAGACAATGCTTTATAAAGTGAAGAAATTTCATATGTGTCCGTAATAACTACAAAGTAATATAAATATAAAAAAATTCAAGCAAAAAGCCATTGTTATTCTTATTTCCTTATTCGTGGTTGCATAGAAGTCAAAGAAGAGAGAAATTGGCGGAGTAATCTCGGTTTAAACCGCACACCTTCAACGTAGTTTGAAATGAGATAGGCAGCGACTGCTCTGTATTTAAGCAGAAATGTTTCTCTTCTTTTTCTCGGAAAATATTATGCTTGAGATTTAATTAAGCTTCGCGGCTTTAATCCCAAGATAAACGCTACTTTCAAAATTACCCTCTTCTGGTGCCATCGAGTAAATGAGAGTGGGACAAAGCAATCTTATATAAAACAATATCTGAGTGATATTTTTTATTAAGTATTTTTAAGTCTGAATATTTCTATAGACTCTTTTAATGATATTCTTTACATTAACATTATATGATATTAGCGCACATGTTTTTAGTTAGTCATTTAATTTGAGAGAATATTAAATGTCAATGCAAACCGTCTTTTAATTATGCAAATGTCAAATATACTTTAATTATCTGGATTTAATTTCAATTTCATAAATTGAAATAAAAATACGAACTAATAATAAATAAATCTCCATAATGATACGATCCTGAAACAAAATTCTTCTTGTTCTTCGTCTTCTCTATTCTTAATGTTGTATATCCACCTTACTGTATTACAGTACAATACAAAATAATATTAATCTAAATTGGTTGATGTTTTCTTTTTAAATGCACTTGACCCAAACGACAGCTTCTCTATCGGATTGCTAGATCTTTCTTTTTGTTACTACCCTTTCTTATATAAATCTAAAAGAATAGAACGGTGTGTTCTGTGATAGAAGCTTGCAATTGTACAAATTTTCTTTAAGTCTCTGATATTACTTCAAATAATCTACTCTTGAGAACAACTCTTCTGAGGGCGTTGGGGTTGAACATTGTATTCTGAAAAAAACATGACATCACGACAAGAGGAGTTACGAACAAACATGTTTTATAATTCTTTATTTAATTTCAATTGTTAATCGACGCCTCAAAATGAAGAAGTAGGGAAAATATATATTTAAATTATCCTATTATTACGAACTTTTCTAGTACCATCAAACGGGGCGAGACTGCGTCATATGGGGTGAGCATATGCCAGGCTGCATTTCCTCAGATATTGGCATCCTATTGAGACACACCGCAACTTTGCTCTTTCTAACTTGCACAAATAGCTAGCATGATAATTGTGGAAAGTCTTGCTTTATAAAAGTGATTCATTTTTGCACCTAGTGCCGTGCTGAATGTTTATGCATAATTAGTGTGGGATTGCTGTATCGAGTAATGTTGATATTGTTTTCCTCGTTGGGTTTTAATGAATGCTGACCGTGTCGAAGTAAGATAATATGTCAATGTCTATATAATAGGAGAAAACACACCGAATGCAGCGTTTGTTTATCTTACTGATTGCATGAATTATCATGAAAATATTCAAACAAAAAGGGGTGAGATTGTGCCACCGCTTGTGACCCACTCTTTCTGTGTAATTCGCATTTTACAGCTATGGTTTGTGTTTTCATCAGGAAACAAGGTGAAAGACAGATACACATTACAAATAAAAACGAATAGAAACGTAAATGTGCCCAGAGGTAAATGAAAAACTGCTGAGGATGTCAAATGCAGAATCTTTGGGTTCACTTGAGTTTATCTTGGAACATCGGTATGTGTGGAAGATATTGATGACACAACTGTATCTCTTGAAGATTGTGTTGGTAATCACGTGATTGTTGAGTACCGTGGTCGTTTTTTCCTAGACAAAATGTTGTCAAATTTTGACGCAACAGGTGAGACCAACGTTGCAATAATTCAAAAAATCAGAAAGCATTGTTTAAAGCCACAGGAATCAGATGAAATTTGGTGTTCCAGAAATCAGGCGTATAGAAATAATCTTCCATTTAATAGTACTGGAAAATCTAACATGTACTCTGTAGACATGACACCTTAATTCTGAATTTTTTGTAATAAATGTGGATAGAAAGTGGTTGGTTTGTATTTTCCTACATTCCCTTAACCCCATATAGATTAAAATTATTTCGTGATGAAGCGAAAATGAATCACTTAGAATTATCTATTGATTAGAGACTAAAGTATTGCATGGCACAATTTCACCTCACTCGATGGGGTGAGATTGTGCCACATATAAATATTGATATCTACCATCTCATCAAAGGTACAAAGTATTTATGTGCAGAAATTGATATATGACGATACGAGAAAATAAATATACAAAAATTTCGAGGTACTCTCTCCACAAATTTTCCAAACTTACAAAACTTTAGAAAGTGACACATATTCACCCCGTCTGACGGTACTAGTTTTTAACACATGATAACAATTCTTTTGTATTCCAGGATTATAATCGACCTGTAATATTAAAGGCAACGTTCATAAAATGACATCTTGTGACACAGATCACATATATTAGATGCTTCTAACGTTGCTCGTTTCCAAACAGGTACACATGCAATAAAGCTTAATGTTAAAAACTAATTGCATAATGTGCTATTAACGCAATGTTTAGAGTGTCGGAGACGCCAAATTTAGCTAGCTCAGTAACTGAGAATAAAACTACATAAGTGACAAATGATACCTTTGCAATGACAAAGTGAGGAAATGAATAAATTATGACATGAAAGCAATCGTTTTATTTTATTTTAACACTGTTAATATCTTGTGTTTATACAATAAAACATGCTAAGAAGAGCAAATGAAATCGCATCGTAAGTTTTTACCTTTAATTTAAAAGAAAAACAGGAAATTTGGTTGAATAAAAAGCTCAAAATTTATCAACAAAAACCCTTATTGTATTAAATATTTATCTCTTTATTACTTATGCCTTTATTTTAATTAAAGTAAAATGTAAATGAGTCTCATGTGATATAAAAATGCAGCCTGGAGTTGTCCCTTGACATTCCAGTGTCATTCAGTGAGATGTTTCAGGTACCTAGACACCTCGATGACCCGTCGTGGGAAGCAGGTTTCCAGGAACCGCTGGACAGTGGACTTGTTAATTAACACACTGTTGATATCTGTGAAACACTGTGAAACAAAATATTTTCTTAATACTGTATTGATATCGCTGTAAAGTATTTTGGTTAATGCAAATGTGCTTGTGTGGTATTCGGAGCGTCCGTCATTCACGGTTAAACTACTTCCTGCACACCAATCGAGACCTTCAACGTGTCTCAATCTTGTGGTAGGCAACTAATAATTTGTTTTCGGATCTTAGAAGAAAATTCTAAGAAATTTCCAAAAAGGTGTTTTGCGGGTTTTAGTGCTGTGATCTTGGTGGGTAAACAGAGAATTAAACCAACGTCACCTCAATAGATCTCTGAAGGTAGCGTTGATTAAACCCCAGTATACAGAGACAATTTTCACTCCACAACGCCGTAAGAGCGTTGGGCGCCGTAAGAGCTCACTTCCACGAGTAGAGCAACACTTATTGTTGTGGAACATGTGAAACGCCCGGCAAAACTGTAAAGAGTGTTGTTGCTTTCAACATAAGAAATGAAGTGTTTCATCCGTATAGTCGTATTTTTAATAATAAATTTGCAAACACGTACGTACACAATTACCTTGAAACTTATTAAATTTGGAAAAACTCAAGTGAATACCAAGAAAATCAGAACTATGTCTAATATTAGAGAATGGAAGCACATCCATATTCGACTTGGCACATAAAGTTAAGCATGCAAATAGCAATTTTCAAATGAATGTGACTAACATCGTATTATATACAATGTAGACTTTCACGGCCGGTTTCTACGTTACTTGATGTTTTTGGGATTGTAAGCTGTGGTGCAATGGAAACTGGTCTAAACGTTTCACCTGCGACTGTGGCAGGCATCATCAGTGGCGATGCTGGCGGGGGAAAAGTGCTCTTCTTGGCATTCGACGCCGTGCTGCGCCATCTGTAGTATACCATGCACTAGACTTACGAGACTAATGATTGATTCATAGATTCCTAATGATTCCGGGCGCGTCAACTACTAGGGCCATTAGTCCCGTAAGTGTAGTGTGTGTTTCTTCCTCGGGAGGTGGTGGTCTGGATAGTGAGATCCGGCGCCAACCTACTGCCGGTTAGCGGAGTTTCCCAAACCAGCTATCACCAGCGAGGCACCGCCCCAGTCGGGACAAGCTCTAAGCTCCGACCGGTCTCCCGGCACGAGTAGTAGTATAGCGCATGTTAGTGTAAGTGGATGTGTGTGTGTAATGGGAGAGGATACGACAAGGAAGTGATAGGAACCTGGCTGACAAGCTAGTGTCGGGACTCGAACCTAGGACCTCCCGGTTAGAGGGACTGCAGTGACATCAGTTGATGCCATGAGCCACATCTCTCGGCGGGTGGGCGGGGGAGAGGGAGGACTAATGACTATAATATTTGTTGAGACAGGAAACGCTATATAATCAAACTACCACCTCATCTACCACTTCCTTCGTTGCTATTACTATTCCATAAGATTAACAATATAGAGAGATTCTTATAAAAACGAGCAGTTTTGACAGCTACTGCTGGCAACATAACCGAGTAGTCGTTGTGTCGCCGAGTAGTCTGTAGTCGTTGTGTCCGTGTTCCCATTGAACTCTCCTTCCTCGATTCGTTCATTTGCAGTTGGCTAACTTGTAAATGGCTTCGACGCTTCCTTCTGTGATGTCCTCATCTGACGAACATATAGTGCGCCACGAAAAATAACTGAAATTAGGAAGTGCAGTGCAATGTGTTCTTCTGTAAAAATTTCTTTTTTTATACACATTATATGGAATTTACTTTTTGTGTGATAAGTATTGTTTATTTTAAAACCAAGCCTTGAATGTAAGATGCGTACCGGTCCACGTGCATCCGGCTCCTGTGCTGCAAGGTGGCGAGCTGCGATTGTCAGCGTTTCGTGGATCTGTGCTTTGCGTTTTATATTTATTTTTTATATAATAACGCCATTGCGAATCATGGAACGTCAGAGTGGTCGCAGAGGGAATCCTCCTTGTTTACACCAGCAACAAGAGGATATAATATTTCTTTGTACCATTTCTTAGTTTTTGTTTTCATTATTAGTGTGCTTGAACTGCACCTGAATCCATTAACTTATGTGAGAATGAATAAAATATAATAATTATTATTCTTATTATTATAATAATAATTATTATTATACTTATAATAATAATAATAATAATAATTATTATTATTATTATTATACATAAATGCTGGGATTGATTCCAATTTGGTGCTCAAGTGTAATGGCAATTCCACCCCATTGGTCAAAGTGATAAATACATGTTCTTGTGAATTTTTTTTAAATGCACCTTTAGAGGACAGTTTTCAAACCCATCGATTCATTTTACATTATTGAGATATGTTCTACTGATAATTAAGTATTTAAAATAGATATTAATTTACAAAGTGGATGCTTGTAAAGGAAAAAGTTCTGTGGAAAATTTAGTAAAGCCTTGAGTTGAGGATGCAAGAATACAAGTGAAAGATAGCGTTCCCTGATAAAATGTGTTAATTAGTAAGTGTGGATTTAAAGAATGTGCCTATTTTTCATCCAATTAATAAGAGATGAAAATAGACATACTAAATTAAGGAATACATTGCCTTGTAGAGCATTATTGACATACAAAACAATTAAGTTACATTTGGGTAATGGGTGCAATTGTACAAGGTATGGGAAATCGGGGTGGTGTAATTATAAATAAACCACTCTTCATTACAAAAATGCATGGGCCCTTTGCTGTGCTGTAAGACTCACAGAAAAGTATTTGAACCCCCTGAAAAATAATTTTTCTTTCTATTTACATTCGTGGCAGTTTTCTTTTACTTCATATGAGAGTATGTTAATATATTTTTCCACATGCGTAATTAAATTTCAACATTTCCCGGACTACGTGTATATACATGAGCGAAACTCTTAGACTTCTGCATATATTTAGTTCTCTTCACGGGAGCCATAAACACACCCTTTACGAAGAGGCGTGGCTGAACAGCTGCCGCGGCGGAGGGATACTTCTCTGAATTACATGTGATGTTCACTTGTTTAGTGAACTGTCACTTTGGCTTGTTCTTACGTGAATTCTTCTATATCTTCATTACCACATCACCCCTACCATCACCACCATACCGCGAAAGATCCAGCCGCGAGGATGGCTGCCGACTGATCCCTTGCAGAGGTAATTTCTGTTAGCAAGACCGAGGCAAAGCGGCTTGATGCCGCCAGATCACGATTTTGACAGCGGCGGTTGCCGGAACCCCTCGGGGAGTCGCTTTGACGCGAAGCGGCGGGGCAGGGCTAAGCACGGCGCGGCGCGGCGGGGCGAGGGCGAAGCGAGACGGAGCAGGACGTGGGGGGGGGAGCAGGCAGAGCGGGACGAAGCAGGTCAGGGCGGGGGTTGGCAGGGGCTGGGATGGGGAGGGACGGGGTAAGGCAAACCAAGGCGATGAATTGATTAGTGATTCTTAGTGCGTCAACTGCTAAGGGCATTAGTCCCGTAAGTGTAATATATGTTTATTGCTTGGGAGGCGTTGGTAATCATTCGCGCTGGATGATGAGATGAAGTTCCCACCCATCGGGTAGTGGGGATTTCTTTAACCAGGTATCTCCCACTAGCGAAGTACAGTCTCAGTCCGGACAAGCTCTAGGCCCCCACCGGTCTCTCGGAATGTGTGGTAGTGTAGTGCATGTAAGTGTAAGGTTTAAATAAAAGTAGTTATGGGCAAGGAATGGGAAGGAAATTTCACGCGCAGTCCGCGGCCAGATTGTTAGGATTTTTTTTTTTTTTTTTTTAACATTCGTTGCCTCTACCTTTCGACGCAACGCGTCCCTAAGCCCCATTTGGGGCGTTGAGCGCTTAGCGCTTTAAACCTCTACTGATGCGCTTTCTGGGAGTAATCCTCCGTTACAAGAATCAATTGAAGTCATTGTCACGTCTCGTTAGTCGTCTAGAGGGCCGCCAGGTAGCATCTCCGCGTACGCGCCTCCTACTACGCGCCCCTGCGTCACTACCCAGCGGCCAGAATTGGGAAGGAATGAGGATGTGGATAGGTTTTAGGGAACTTCACAGGGGTTGGACTAGCCCTTGTGAAGCAGGTGGACTCGTTTTGTTGGAACAAATTTCACATGAGATCGACGGGAATCGAACCCGGGCCTCCTTGGTGAAAGGCGAGCGACTTCGCTCTTGAGCCACGAGGCACCTTGCGCCATTCTACTGCGCCATTCGCGTGGTGTTGTTCGGGGAAACCACGGAAAACTACCGATCAGAGCAGCCAGCCACTAGAATTGTCCTGAAATTGTGCGGGGCAAAGTCAGACGAAGCGAGACGTGGCGTGGTGGGGCGTGGCGGGGCGGGATGGCGCGTGGCGGGGGCGGGGCAAAGTCTGGCGAAGCGAGGCGCGGGGGGGGGGATGGCGCAAGGCGTGGGTGGGGCAAGGCGGGCTATGGTGAGGGGCGGAGCGGGGCGGGCCAAAGGCAGCTGCCGATTGCCGCGGAGCGCCTGGCAAAGCGAAGGGCGCGTAGGCGGAGCACGTAGCGGCCGCGGGCGCGCAGCCTCAACTGCCACAAGTTGGGGAGCGCGCGCTGAGGCGAGATCGCTCCACTCGGAATATCATCACGAATTAGAATACAGCATTGCCTCGGGAACGTTCACGTCCGGAGTTTAAACTGACATTAATAACTAGGAACCGGATTTATGATTTGGGTAACTAAACTATAATTCGAAAGAGAAATTCAATCAATGGTGGTGACTACCCACTTCATGAAAATTTCGAAAGTTTCCGACCATGGTGAATAGTAATATCAATTATAATCGGTACATAATTAAAGATGCTCCGATAAATGCTCCTAAATATGGTCGGGATTTAGTATTAATTTTTAAAAATAGTTTGCAATGTTTTCTATCATAATTAAACTCCGTCTAAATATTAGCCTGTCGTGAGAAAATACCATTTCGTTTTAAAGAGCGCAAATGTAAAATAATGATGAGTTAAAAAAACGCTTATGTTTTTCTAAAACTGTCGTAGTTTTGGCTGTATCTATTATCTAATATAATTTTAAGTCATGCACTCTACAATGAAATTCTATAGTGCCATTTCTTAACCGTCTCCCAGCTGCTTAAACACGATGTGATATTCGTTTGTTTCCTAAGAACAGGTCATATACGATTCGTCTGGGTCACAGTGTGTTGTTCTGTTGTAAGTTTGAAGTCTAGGGCAGTAACGTTAATGCAGGTTATAAAAATGATGTGTCTGGTTTGTGTTCATATTGTCTTCTACACTAAATAGAAATACAAATTAAGCTAGTATTTAATCAGAGAAAACTCAAAGGACGGTTCTGTCTAAGGATTATGTCAAACAGTGCAAACGTAGCCAAGAGATCATCCTAAAGAATGTGAAATTACTTGAAAATATTTCAAGAGAGGAAAAGGGGAAGTGAAATGGAGAACGCAAGGTAATAAGAATATTTTGGAATCAGATGAACGGTATAATATACTGATAGAATGCTCTAGAATTGTATGTACTATTTTAATGGCTATGTGAATCTTTTTTTTTTGAAAAACTAATAAAAATAAATAATCAAACTAATCATATCACAACATATCACATCAATAAATAAAACATGAAATATTTTCGTTGTTTTGAAAAGTTGATGCCAGTATTTTATTTTATTAATTTTTTGATCAGATGACTTGAAACACTAGGAAAACAAAGTTTAAGTTTACAAAAAAGAATATAATAGTATTGGCACAGCCTAAAATGTATTACAGGTATAATAAGTTATCTTATTATATCTTAATTTTTCATCTGTTTCGTTTAAGATATTTCATTTCACATTCATTGAGACAAGGCATCTTTAACTGACCAAATAATGAGTTGCAACTTAACAGAGTATCTTAAACTAGAAGATAACTGATATTTAACTAGTTTTTCAAATTATTATATTTTTGAAGTGCTGTATTTCACATTCATTATATACTTGTATAGAAATTAGTGTTTTGCATGTTTATAAAAATAATTACAAGTAGAGTTTTTTCACCAGATGAAAATACTTCAGAGAAGCAGTAACAAGTGTAACAAAATAAGGAAAGATTGTCGTCGTTGAGATGGCAATTAAATCAAGTTCCTATTTATTAACGAATTATTTTAGCTACAGAAATAGTGCAATTGTTAGCACAATAAAACCAGAATACCAATTCTGAAATTTGAAGCAAGCAATATAAATATGATAGCAAAATTTTGATTGGAAAAATAGTTGAACAATAGTTGTTAAGGCGGCGATATAGCTCCTGTTTTCAGATTTGGGTTATTTTTCAATTTTTGGGAGAGCGTTCATAAGCTTTGGTTGGTTACGGCGAGACGAAATATTCGTTCGCTCGTGCGATCTCTGAAAAGACACAGTATACCCTTCTTATTAGAAGATAATATAATAAATAAATAAGCAATCAGGGAATAAATCGTTCAACCCGTTACCTGAGTCTCACACGAAAAGCAATGCCTTCTTTTAATCTGTATTACACCAATTTGCTCATGCAATGTGCAGGTTCCCGCGAAAATATGGCTTCTCTTTGAAAGTCTTTCTAAAAGGCGACAGGTATGCCAACCTTGCTAAGTTAAACTGTTCCAAATACTATAAAGACAATACAGGACACTTCGCGATATATCGAGAAACATCCATCTGGTGGCAGAACCTGGTAATAACTCATCCACCCTAACCTCACTGCTCTGTTGGTGTTTGTTGTCTGCTTGATTTCTTTTCATTTTATTGTCTTTCTGGTCGATTTCTGGAAAACATATTTTACAATGCTGTTCTTTACATCATTCTACGTATGGCAGGAAACAATTCTGTAGTATTTGGCTTTATTATAAAATACAGCAGAACTTGCGTTCGTTCTTCACATTTCCTCGTGATAAAAACAGGTAAAAATTGAAAGAATCTTGAACATGAATGAAGCTAGTTTAATACAATTTGACTTCTCTTTGTAATAAAATGCATTAAAAACTATAACATTACTTAATTGGGAGACTACTTGCACATTGCCATTCCCAATGCCATGCGTAACGAACATTGCAGAAATGGATAACACTGAAGATATTCCTATAAGTTTCGTACAGGAAAATGCTGAGTCCTATGTATGTGGCTGGTTGTGTAGTACCGTGCCATATGATGATTGTAGAAATGCGTAACAGAATTTGGAAGAAAAGTATAAATTAAGAAACTCGCATATTGTGATTAAACAGTATGTGAATGCCACGCTTTTCTACCCAAATGAATTCGCCATTAGTTTTCTAAGACTGAATATGTTTTCAATAAACACTTTTTAAATTGTTTACGTCAAAGTAAACTTGACGTACAAAAACAATTAATACAAATCATTAATATTCACTTGCAGAATATTTTATGTAAGGGGTGTAATAATCTGTATGATAGCAGAGGTATCAATGTATTGATACAGTGCTTTTTAAAGGAAGCAAATGGAAAAAAAGCCAAATGTATCAGTGGAAGTGTTTAGGCAAGAAAAATCTTGCATTTGTAACAACTTCATTCGTG
Organism: Acheta domesticus; assembly: GCA_031308135.1. Classification (NCBI taxonomy): domain Eukaryota; kingdom Metazoa; phylum Arthropoda; class Insecta; order Orthoptera; family Gryllidae; genus Acheta; species Acheta domesticus. The sequence goes on from JAHLJT010002630.1 coordinate 62,008,410, forward strand.
AAAATACTTTTCATTATATGTTCAATGTTCTCATGTCCATTATAACACATTGTACATTATAATTTTCCGTAATTTGAGTCCTTCAATATAATTAAATCACAGCGAGAGTAGGTAAAAATAAGTCTTATTTCGTTAGGTAGATTTAAAAATATTTGTTTCTTCCGTAAAAATCACATTGACATTTCTATTTGGCGCTACATTACCAGGTTCTGACACTAGGATCGCTAGTGGGAACTTGTTTCCATCGGTTGCGTGGAAGAACGGGGAAGTGTCCTGTATTGTCTCTATAGTATTTGACTGTTCTCATGGAACCTTACTACGAGCGCAGTAATGGCGTTCACTGGGCGGAGCGACTACTTTGAAAACCTGGTTCGCTGTTTGAATTTTGTGTGAATTGAATGCTGTCATTGTTTAAAACGGGGCTCGAGTGTGTCTTTAATAATTTCCTCTGCCCCAGCCTGCCTGGGACGGAACCCCAGCAAGTGCTGCCCCCTGTCGAAGACAGATGAAACTATTACGAGACTCTAGGACGAATGCAATTTCGACAGAAAACAAAGGAATTTTATATACCCGCTCTTTTAGGGCCTAGCGCGCGGTTCTGGAGGGAAATTTTTTTAAGTCCGACGCGGTACGTTCAAAATGCAAATTCTGAGCTAGCAATTAAGGGCCAAAGATCGTTATTAAAACACAATCTCCCGCCACGGCGCCAAATATGAACAAATAAACAATGTATGTGCCAACAATAATAGATATTGGTTAAAGAAGGAAGAGAATTTTAAAAGATTTTAGCTTTGGAAAGAATGTTTAGGAGCATGGGATGGAAAGATGTAAGGAAGATTTTAGCTAAAGAATAATTATTTATGGAACGTTATGTGAAAAAAGTAAAGTGTTAAATGTGAAATGAAATAAAATATTGGAAAGCAAGGAAAACAGATTTAAAGGGTATAACGATTAAGGAGGATACGAGACAGAGATTATGTTAGAGTAATACTATTTTAAATGTAGTAGTTTTGGTTAAATGAATGACGAAATGTGAGAGGGAAAGGATTTTAGACAGCGCGTCATTATCAATAGTGTTGTAGACATTATTGTAAATGGGTATTGATAAACAGTAAGGCTGTAACGAAATAAGAAAAGAATGTTAAGAAGAGTTAGAAATATTGTAATTGATTAACACTTCAAAAACGTTTGACTTACGTAAGGTACCAGAAATTATTTGGAAACGCGAAGTAGTGTAAAGATACGTATTATTTATAATTTCTATAACAAAAAAACCTTGTTTTTCCCTGTTGATATAATTTTGTGAAACATCCGATGGAGGCAACAAGGGCCGCAACGAGAATTGTGGCGAGGTTGTCGGCGTGGACGGGGGCGGTGGCGAAGGCGGTGGCACGGACAGTGGCGAGGGTGGAGGCGAGGGCAATGGCGAGGACGGTGGCGAGGGCGGTGGCGAGGGCGGTGGCGAGAGCCATGGAGAACGCGGCGGAGAGGGTGTGATACGGGAGCAGCGAGGTGGCCCGGGACGGCATGTATTAGAATCTGGGAGGAGGCGATGAGCGTGTTAGAAGCAACGCAGGCGTCGGAGGAGGCGGGGCATCGCGTGCGGGAGCAAGTGCTACGAGGCAACACGATGATCGCGAGGAGCGGAGATTACAGGGTGCGGCGCCGCTTCAGAACGGCGAAGCGCGTAATGGAGACTCAGGAGCTGCCTCTTTAGCCTTTGCCGCTTCCAACCTCTTCGGCCGCTGTGTCCAACGCCACTTTTCTCACCTTCCCCACCACTACGCCGCCACCGCCGTAGCCGCCCGCCCGGCGCCCCCCGCCGGCGCCGCCACCCACGCCACAGCCCTCACCACAGCCCCCACCACAACCCCGCCACCGCCGCCGTCCCCGCCATCGCTATCACCCCGCCTTCCAACTACTCCACCACCGCCCCCACCACCGCCATCGCCACCCCCCCCGCTACCACCGCCACCGTCACCGCCGCAGCCGCCGCCCCGCCCCCACCCCGCCCCCGCCCCCTTCCCAATCCCGCCCCGCCCCCTCCTCGTCACCGCCCCGTTTCCGCCCCGCCCCGCCCCCGCTTCCACGATCACCGCCACGACCACCACTGCTGCAGTCGCCGCCAAAGTCGCCACCGCGTGCGAACAGTTGCCACCGCCGCCGCTGCCAACTCTCCCACCCTCACCACCCACCACCATTGCCACGTTCGCTCACGCTTCGGGCATCATCTCAGCTGATAGCTGAAGCGGGGAGTGAGCGAGCGTAGGAGATAGTGCGGAATGGAATGTTGCTAGGCGAAGTCGAGCAAGACCTCGAGGAGAATGGCAGCAATGGAAATACCGGAGATGCAAGTCGGGAGTCGCGGAACTGGAAATCGTCGGTAAGGAATAATGAAATGGAAACTCGCTTGCAGGGGAAGTTGAAGAAAAGAAACCTGATGCCCGAAAGGCACAGGGACGAATCCAGCCGATCGTTGTTTGTTTTGTTTGGGGGGGGGGAATCGTAGAATTTTATAAAATAGTGAGATATTTGTTATTATATTGTATATTATTTATGTATTGTAGATATAATACCATATTACTGTTTAAATAATTACATATTTCAAAAACAAATAATTAAATCAATTTCGTAAAATAAAGAAAGATAAACGAAAACTCTCGGCCTCTTTTGACGGCCCCATGCCCCCCTCCTGGATTCGCCACTGGAAATCCAGTGTAGGAAACGAATGGAACGACAACAAATGGAATTCTAAAAGAAAGTATATATGGGAAAAGGCAGAATGGAAAACTGTAGAAAGTTAATAATGATATGGGAATGGCGGGTAAGATTATATGAAAGAAATGATGGAGAGGTGGAAATAAATGAAGTGGTGGAGATTCTGGCTATGGGGAAGCAGTGAGGCAAGAAAAGATTAAGAGTACGGCGAATATCGGGAAGAGAATAATAAAGGAGGTGCAGAAGGTAAATTCGTGAGGGTGCAAGAAAGGTCGGAGCGCGATATTGAACGCAGCCCCGTGCGGCGCGGTGTATCCTAGATCGGCGGAGTGGGACAAGGTTGGCATTACGCAAGTTCCAGACAACGCAAAAGCGGATGGAATACCCTGACGAGATCCAAGAAGTGGCAGTAAAAGAAAATTGTGTACGATGCGAACAGAATCCATGCGTACCCAATACGTTTTGTGATGGGTACGTAGCATAATGGTTATCGCATACTCGATTCAACGCCCCGGTCCAGGTTCGATTCCACGGCCAAACTGCGTAGAATTTCTTGTACTCAAAGGGAGCTCTATGGTACATTTCTGGGGGGGGGGGTCCTTGTAGGTCATTCCGTTTTTTGAAATGGAAAATTGTGCTTAAAATTTACGAATATTTTGTTACTCAAAAACCACTCAAAATTATTTCTTTAAATTTTCTTCACTTTTGTAATAATAGGCGGTCAGAAACGAAGCTAGTCTTATTTTCGAGTATCACTCAGTTTTCCGAAAATTGGAAAAAAATATTTAACTACAAAATTTTTGATAGAGATTTTTGCCTCAACAAAAGTCTTTGGTACAAAATTAGCCTTTTTTTTACAAAAAGTCATGTACAATAGTTTGAAAAAAAGATCAGTTTTTGCGCTTGAAATTTATAAAAGAAATTGTCAAACACCGCTTCAAATTTTTTCTCTAAATCTTCTCTACATGTGTAATAAGGGACGGTAAAAAGAATGGTGCTAGTCTGGGATATAGCGTAATTTTTTTGCAAATGCCAAACGAACGTGAACATTTCAAAACTACGGAATTGGAGACAGCAATTTTCTTTAAATGACATCTGCGGTAAAAATAACGGCTATTTAATAAAGGTCATATATCAGTTTTTGAAAAATTAGCGAATTTCCCTAATGGAGTCTCAGAAAAATACACAGTTTCTAAAAATTTTATTTTCCGTACGTAAATTTTAATATCCGTACGTAATATTTTCATTTAAGTTTCTCCTCCTATGTAAGAGCGTTTGGTAAATAAATAAATAAACTCTAGGTTCTATAAAATGCCACAAACTTTCTCGCAGTACTGTGACAGTTTCCAGGCAACCCGTAAACATAATGTCACGTTGCTAAAATAAACTGGAGAGTGACAGAGGGAAACTGTAGAAACAATTGACTGATTGCGTACGGCGAACACTTTTATTTACTTTGGCCTTCAGAAATCAATAAATTTTGAAAAATAAACTCAAGTTCACAAAAATAAATTAACATGGTAGAATGAATAAAACGAATGTACGGTTAGTTTGTGACTGAAATGTTAACGAGAGTTGCGAGTTACATATTCAGAAAACAAATTAGCATAGACAGCTGGTGTAGGTCCGAGTGGAAATTTGGTTGAATTTTGAAAAAGGAAACTATTGAAAAGAGGTTATTTAACTTGGCAAAATTAAAAGAATTTCAGTAATGAATTTACGAACTATAAATGTTGAATACAGGCATGCACTTCAAGTAAAAAACTTAATCTTGTGAAAAATAATTTACTACAAATGAAAGCAAACGATAGCGTTTGTTTTGAAAAAAAAATTAATCGAGGCAATAGCTGATGGTCAGATGGGTTTGAGATTTTGTCGAGATAACATATCGGAAAGCACGTGGTGTTATACTTCGGTTTTTCTTTCTTGGTACACGGGGGTGTGTCAATAAAATGGAATATCTCAAGGTATTTCGCGTCGTTCTCCATTGAGCCGCCAGGAGTCGCATGATCGCCTGCACTGCTCGATACAGTCGCGATCTTGCAACTCCTAGCGACACAACTGAGAACGACGCGAAATACCGTGAGATATTCCATTTTATTGACACACCTCCGTGCGCCAAGAAAGAAAAACCGAAGTATAATGGTGAACATGGGGAATGTTGATATTCCAATATTAAAGGTAAAAATGGAATGAACTGGAAAAATGGAATATGTATTTTTCTCTAATGGAATGGTATGGTGTAAATGTCGAATGGAAATAGCAGCCAGTAGTCGCAGACTACAAATGGGAAGTGGCTCTTTTAAAAATGTTTATTTACCGATTTCTTTTGGATTCCGTGCTTAAGTGTAAGAAGGCCATGAGTAATTATTCACGGGAAACCCAAATACAATGAAGTAAACTATGTCCATTGGAAAAAAATACGCATTTTGAGAATGAGATTTTGCATTTATTTTAAGGGTGAATGTGAGTAACTATTTTGAGTATTTTTTGTGAAGTGTAGATATACATGTGTTTTCTCATCTTCTGTAAATTTTTTTTCTGAATGAAACAAGGGGCGACGACAGTAGATTTCGCCGGAAGTAATAAAAGGAAACCGACAATTAACGGTGATATTTGGCAAAAAATTGATTTGTGTTTTCTTCAAAATTGGGTATTTCGTGCAGAAATCCTACACTGATGACACTTTTCTTTCTTTTCTGTATACAAGGGACTTCCGACCTCACGAGAAAAACAGTATTTTGTTCAAATAATTTTAAAAAGGGGAACGAGATATTGTTTTTAATATTTCTTTATAAATAAGAGGAACGTCGGGAATGTTGTATTACATAGTTTTCTAACCTCTTCAGTCTGAATTGGGTTTTCGGTTATGAATAATTCTCTTCCCAACACTTGATTTCATCACCCAAAGGACATTTTTTCACTTTTTCTCGATTTTTCGGCTCGTAATGCTAGAACAGAAACCACCATATACTTATTACTATTATGTAAATGTAAATGCTATATACTTCAAGGGTGGTCGAGCGAGCCAATTGCTGGGCAGGGACTCAGCGCTTTGGAGGGAAGCTTCCTTGGTTCTAGTCTTGGTCGGGGAGTATTGTTTGTCACAATCCTCTGTTGTGGCAGGAAATAATTGAGAATTCTAGAAACTTTATTGAAAACTATTTTAAGTAGGTCTATTCACAAATAGAATTAATTACGATAAATAAACTGGAAATGTCTGTGTGTGATATACGAATTTTCATCTTTTTAAGAATTTTTCTTATGTAACCGCCACCTGGTTCTTACATGTGGAGGTCGAATTCAGTCGCTGTCTGGAGGAGAATTCTAGCGGCCGGCTGCTCTGATCGGTAGTTTTCCGTGGTTTCTCCGATCAACACCAGGCGAATGCCGGAGCAGTACCGTACCAAACGGGCCACGGACTCGCGGACCCACGGACCGCTCGCGATCTTTCCTTCCTCATCCTTGTCCTATCCTCTCCCTCTTACACACACACTTACACTAACATGCACTACACTACCACACATACCGGGAGACCGGTCGGGAGCTTACAACTTGTCCCGGCTGGGGCGGTGCCCCGCTGGTGGGAGATACTTGGTTGGGGGGGGGGAAACCCCGGTAGTCGACTGTAGGTCGGCGCCAGATCTCGCCATCCAGCGGGGAAAAAGATCATCGCCACCCTCCCGGGGAAAACACGCACTACACTTACGGGACTAGTGACCTGAGCAGTTGACGCGCCCGGAAACACGAATCAATCAATCAATCTTACATGTGGAAGTGGAAAAGCGACGCAGCCCTGGCAGGTTCTTAGAGAGAGCGCTGCAGTAATACGCAAAGGTCGGAAGTTTTCACGCCCGAATGGTTCGACCAATAGGAGAATTTCCTCTTCAAGCCACGGAATTTCGCATTAAAGAAAGAGGAACTCCGTTATTTTGTCGACGACCACTAGTGAAGAAATATTGTGCGATATTGCTGGAGAAGCAGCCTACTCTACCAGTTTCTGCGTGAAAAGCTTAATAAAAGATAACGACTTCTTATAGATTCGAAATGTTTTACAAGCTAAATGAATTGTAATGTTGAATAATTGAAATTAAGGAATCTATGCACTTGATATGATAAAATATGTGTTCGCAACACGTGGATAATATTGAAGTACAACAAAAGTGTACTGCATGAAAATAAAAGGGATACACACATACATTTCGCCGATCATCTAGATTACAAATACTAATAAATATTTCATTCTACACTTTTTTTGTTAGTTGATAATTCATACTGAGCTTTGGGAAAGCGACGCTCGTATTTGATCGTACGCCGCCACCACATATCGACGCAGAGGGACTTTCGACACCGCAAGACGCAGCAGGGAGCGACCGACCATGGACTCTGCTCGCCAGCGTCCTTGGGGGTGTAGGCCAGCGTTGAAGAATTTCGTCGTAGCGTGAGTCAAAGCGAAAACGAATTTTTACCGTTACTCGCAGCTGTTAGAACTGCAAAGGGGTAGTTTCAGTCTGTACGAACTTCTACAGAATGCTTTATGGAATATATGTGGAGTGAACATACTAGATTTGAAGTAGACGACATTAATTTAAACCCAAGATTGTTGTATATTCATTTGACTGTCGTTTTCAATTTAGAATAGGCTGCAGTCATAGGAAGCCGTAATTTGTAATTTATTTAGTAGTTTAGATTTCTTTGTACATATGCTTGCCAGATAGTAATTCTATTTTGTTATTAAATTTATTAGTATCTTACATACTGAAATTGTGATAAACCAAGACAAGGAAACCGCTCGTTTTTGGTTAATGCATAATCAAGAATTAATCGTTCAAGGATCATTCAATTTCTCAGTGTTTTATCGATCAAACTGAATCCATTTGATATAATTAATCAGATTTCAAAAGTGAACATTTTTCTGTATTCTTCTTTGTGTGTCAAGGATATTTTTTGTATGTTATTTCTTTTCCAGCATAATGTATGCATGTGATTAATGTTTGTCTTCAAGGTTTAATGATTCATTGTGTTAACTTGTAACCAACATGAAAGATTGAAGGATCAGAATTAATGTAATGCTAGAGAACTTCAAAGAGTATATGCTTTCATTGTTCTTTCCAGTACTGTGATTGGTAGCGTTACTAGTTGACTTTGAATTTTTGAATTTCAATGAGAAAAGCAAAAATATATTTATGGTAGATTTTTTATA